>OZ007522.1:14785698-14825401 GCA_963931895.1 Eupithecia pulchellata
GACAACAAAACATGTAGTTTTCGAGAACCATGTGTACCTATGTGTAAACCCAGGTGGGTTGCAAAACATGTACTACATTTTGAGTAGGTAACTATCTCTTTTTAGCTAACATGTCATGCAGCTGTCAAACTGTGAGCGTGTAGTGGTCTTGAGCAAGGATATTGGAGCCGGTCGCGCAGTACGCACTGCTGATACATCTGTGGTAGCGCTGGAGGGCTGTTGCGCAACCGCATGCCCAGCAGTAAACAGGAAAAAGACGATGCTAAAGCGCACGAACACCGAATTTCTTAAATTCAGCTCGACAGTGTGAATCATCTTGTGTGTGTATCACATATCTGAGTCTAAATTGTTCCGTATTTTTGCTTTAACTCGGTATATTTTTTATTTGCTCATTGTGGCTTTCGTATCACAGCGACCATTGTGATCGCCATTTTTATTCGTGATAAGATCAGACTTACACATTCCAGCAACGTTAAATGAGACAGTATCCGAAATAAAAACCGAATAAAACACTTACCTATGTATTTTTTAAAGTATTGAAGGTCATCTCACCACATTGGAGAGCGATGAAGTCTGCAGCGTACAATGGTGTTGAAACCGCGGTTGCGTGGTTCCTCCGCCCTCCCACCTGCAATCTGAGATTGGCAAACGTTTCCGGTGCCGACTCTACCGGTTCTCTTGCTGGACTTTTTGTGGCTTAAATTATGTCACCGGTCGTTTGGCTCTGATCATGCTTACCGACTTCTTTTCAGTTCATCGGTTTCTACTTTGTGTCTTACTGTGTCACACTATCTAAAACCTCGGTGTTAATTAAAACGTAATTTGTATCGGTAACTTAATAACAAACAACGATATCATTACCTAATTTTGAAATAACCAAAGATTAGATTTCTATAACCTCAGAATTTCTTAATATTATTGATAATTTGTAACCGTAACCATGAAAAAGTTTCCATTCATTTTGGAACGGCCGTCTATTGTTCCGCAGCGTGGAGCCGTGTGTTGTGCTGTGTATGTAGTGCATTTCTCGCTAGACGATAGACGAAGTATCTAATGTGCTAGGATAGGACTACTACTATCGTAGTGCGGGGCGCGGGGGCGGCGGCGCGCAAGCGGGTCAAGGGAGCCGCGCGCGATGCACCGTTCACGCTAAATCTCACTTTCGTGCTGCAAAAACCAATATGGCGGACGTAGTGACGTGCCGTTTCCATCTCGATGACACAATTAAACAGAAAACAACGGCTATCTATGTTGCAACATTTTACACCTGTAATGTAATTGGAGAAACAAACAAAATATTACAGCCCAATACCCTTGTCCCTATTTCTTATTTCCTACGAGTATCGCGAGTAATCGAGATAGTGAGTTTATCTGTTTGTAGTGGCATCTTATCATCGCCTCGAATTAATGCAATAACTACATAGCAGTGTACGATAAAACTGTTACAAATAAACCTACTTATTCTATGTGAGTAGGTAATAAATTTGACATAATTTTGATAAAAGACGAACAAACAAATCGCACATGCCGGAAATAATTTGTCCTTAGGCCCTCGAACAAGGAAATAATTTAAGAAAGCTAGTGTTCCGGTCGACAACTGCGTAGACAACGCCGTAGACATGAAAAAAACAATTTGTAAAGGTTTGTTTACACGTAACCGTGGCCGTGGATCAAATTAACGTGCGATCGAGGCTGCACGTAGCCGACCTGTTGTTTCCCTGCGCAAGGTTGGCCCAAAAAACTTGTAACGCAACACGGTACGGCATAGCCGGCTTTTAGGACATGACTAATGTACAGCACAATGCCTTGCGAAACCGCATCGTGATGTCTAGTCTAGCTTTATACTCGATCGGTCATGTCTCTTGATGAATCGAGTGAGTGAACACCGCTGATTGGTCCATGCATCGTAAAACAGATAGGTCGTCCGCCAGTTTATTATAGAAAATAGCGACAGAGGAAGTTCGCGTTTATCTACAAGGACTTCAAAAATATTTTCCTATTCTAAAACAATATTCATTTATTAACTTGACCTTTTGGTTAAAGGACTAAACTATCATAAGTAATTCAAAAAACACATATAGTTTACTGTGGTAGAAATCTCTTTATTGCCCCAGAAAAGTAAAAAAAAAATAAAGTATACTGCCATTAACACTAAATGTTGCTGTGTGGATAATCCAGTATTAGTTTTATATTTGTTTGATCGATACCTTGTAAAATCATCGAGACCTGCAATTCCGCATCACTAGCGCCTAGTGCCGGCGCGGCGGCGGCGGCGCGGCGCGGCGCGGCGAGTACGTCGCAGTCGCGTAGGAAGCGCGCGCGCATCTCGCCCTTCGCCTGACGCTGACCCACTTACCGCGCAAACGCAAATATAAACTATACTTGTTGTGATCTCTAACTACACTGGAATGTCTTAGTTATTTTCATTATTTAACTAGAGAGAACCTTGTTTTTTTTCTTTAAATAGGTTACAAATGCAGTTCATCCACAGATGTACATCTGAATTCGTGACCTAAATTTAAGAGAAGCTGTTTGATATCAAGGTGCCTTAGTACTGATGCCTCGTCATATATTTGAAGCTCATTAGGCTCATATGTTTATACCATAATCAAATCATGTTGGTCCGTACGAAATCAATAAATATTGCTTATTGCAGACAGTCCACACATCTAGTCCGTGAAACGATGACATATCTTTGTTTGACACGATTCAGCCTTTCCTCCGTGAGTCACACAAGGCTCCGTAGTTTGCGTAACACTCCATAACACTGCCTCAGTACCATACCAACTGCTTCATATTTTAGTTTTGGGCAACCGAACCCCGGCAATACAGCAACACTAAAACTAATTGCAACTTTGGCACTTGATATTTTTCTTGGCAACGATCGCGTGTCCGTTCGACCATACGGTTTAACAAATAGCAACAAGGGCGAAATACATAGTAATAAAACAATTTATTAACACCTGCGTTTTGAAAATATGTAGCTTGGATATTAATATTAAGATAACGTTGTGGTACCTACCTAAGTGTGAAACGTGTTCGTTTTCGATAGGATTATAAAGATTTTCAGGTCCATTGAAACCGCCACGCTTTTAACACGGCGAGACTATAAATAAAGGTAACCTACTGCTCCGTTCCCAATTTTGAATATTATTATGGGCCGAGCAACCAGCCTCAGCTTAGACGTACAGGCGACTAATCTATCATAACAAAGGTCGACCCTGCCAGCCTGTGGAATGTGGATGGACGTTAGCCACTAGTTCTTTTAGAGCTGTAAGCAGTTATTACTATGAAGTCGGCAAGATAAACGTGCTATCAGCGTAATCGCGGTTTCCATTTCGCAGCGCGCCGCCGCCGCCCGCCACTTTCTTACGTTTCCCGCGCGAGGGAAAGTGCCCGCGCTTTTCCGACGCCATCTTAGCTCGGTACTATCCGCTCATCCGGTTCGTTTTATACCTAAATTATGGTCTGTAAATATAATAGCAGACTTTAAAATCAATGCAATAAATAACTTTATGGATATACTATACGTATGTATTGACGCATTCGTTCACTGCAAACAGGAAATCGGAAAACTAACAATGAATAATTTTTTTAACATTCAAATTTTTAAGCAAACAGACAAATTGGATTTCGTACATTGAAATGTCAATGATAAAATGAAACCTTAACAAAGGTACCTTGTTAAAGCAATACCACTTGTATTTGCTTGTACTTACAATCATTAAAATTCATCGAACGCGATATCCTTTATTCCCTTTAAAGAGTCTAGCAAATTATTTGATTTTGCATTGCAATGCTGATTTTACTTGTAAATCACGAAGAACAATTGAAGCATACCTTCGAACTATCTATACGAAAATCCGTTGAAATATGCGTCAGCTTCACCTGGCCCGCGCGATGCGCACGCGCCGCCGGCCGTGGCGGGACGCCCAACGAGCCCGGCTCCAGGACACATTGTCCACCATTATTGATTCAAAACTATGTTTATCATATCAACATACTATTATATTTATCATCAATTAGACGAATGGGTAAAGGAGTATGGAATAAATGTAGTTTCTATGTAGATAAATTTTTTATTACAATTTGATTGGTAATCAATAATCATGAATGTCTAAGTGCTTATTTTGTACGCCTAAAGAAATAAAGTTATTGAATCTGAATCTAGGAATAATTTACATACAACCTACTTTACTTACTAGTTGTGTGAGTGTGACTAGTAACTAATGCTACCCATTGCATGGGTAAGATAAGAAAGTGTAATGTGAGTGAGATTATCAAATTATTGATATGTGTCAGTTATTAACACTGCGGTGCATGTCGTATAATACTTTTCATTAGATTGTCTTTGATAGATTTCTTCCCTGACTCGAGTTACTACACCGCACACAACATATTTTGTCAGAAAAACGATTGCAATTCATTAGCACAACATGATATGGCCCAAGCGCGACCGGGCGTGCCTAGGTTATTTATATTTCAGAAACAAGGAAACTATCCACACGCGATATTTTGACAGCCGCGGTCGTGTTTTCCACTGTGAAAAATCATTTCCGCAAATCATTCACAAGCTAATTTTACATGAGTTGATTTTCGATATGAAAAACAAAATAATGTAGTTTCGACAAAAATCTTAAGATGGGTCTTCACAAAAACTTCATTAGTTATTCAATATCACCCAACAAATTATTTCACACATACATCCAAAAGCAACATAATACGACCACATTATTCAGAGCCCCATCTCTCTTACCAGAGAACATGCATAAGGGTCTGCGATGTCTGGACAGCGCCGCTGTTGGAAATAGCATAACTTCCCGGATGTTCGCTGACGTCACACATCTCGCTTGAGATTCGCCCAATCCTTTCAATCTCAAATTATTCTTATTTTCTGTGCTTTAGAGTCTGTTTTTGCATGAATCCGAATTATTTGGTCCTCAAAGTACAGAGGCTACTAGTAGCTAAGCCCAAAAAGGTCCCTAGAGCAGATTTAAAATTTATCAAACTATATTTTTTCATGTATACCATCGATAAATAAATTATTTGTATAAAAGCTATCGTAGATTGACGAGTTCATTTAATTACATACATATAGCCTGTGCGTGGGTGAACCATACCTACCTATTCGAAATCGTAAAATGGTACAGCGCCTACGTATAATAATATAAGAGTAAAACATTGCCAAATAATTAATTATTGTACTTAAATATGTATTTTTTCTGTTTTAATTATTGTGTGTTGTATTCTATTTGATGAATAAGTTTCGTTCATCCCTTGCCGTTGGTGTTTCCAAACCAACCAAGTTCATAGTAAACCCGTTTTAATTCATTTAAATTGTGAAGATAGGCTAAACTGAAAAGACATGTAAAAAGACTTGTAGATAGCCCATTAACATTAAGCGATAGAAAAGGTAACCCACTATTCCTAAACTGGCATCGGACAACTTCTGAAGTGAACCTGCGACCTGAGCGAACCGTTCTGACGCTCACTCTAATGGCGCTATCTATTTGGACACTTCCGCATTTTGTTCTACATATTTGTCACAATAATGGATCCGAATTACATTAGGATTTCCCATATATTATCATTCAAATATTCTATGCAAGGGGCTCTTTGCAGATAACTTTTGCCTTGCCTTGCAATTGTATTAAGAGTGAATTGTGCAATTTATAGATAATTTGCATTGTGTTTATAAGTATAAAGTTATTACAAAGTAGGTATATTTTTAAAACAATACTTTTATGAAGACGGATTACCTCAATAACGCATTTGAAATAGTTGTTAAGGTGTCAGAAGTTGAAAAGCAAAAATAAATGCGCTCCGTTTTAATTATTTCCTGTCTGAAAACACAAATTATCAGTTACATGTCCCTTTGTCTCTTTTTAAAAATAAATACAACGCATTCAAATAATGGTACCTTAATAATAAAGAGTGCAGGCTATTCACGCTTTTATGCCAAATTCTTGTTTATATTTCACTTTCTTGGGTTTTTATATGCCAAGTCATATAATATGGCAAGCACATACTGAATGTGGTATGCATTCATAATCTTTTTTTACTAAATACCTAGTGGTTGCTATCGTAGTTTGTGCAGTGTGAGCGGGTTAGCTATATACATCTTTCTAAAAAACCACAATAGTCAAAAGTTTAATGAATAAAGTCCTATGAGCGTTTACCATTCAAAAAAGCATAGTTAAGCATACTTTAAAATTCGAAATGCCGTCCGTGTTATGAACGCAGTAATAAAATATTCGAATACCAAACAAAAAAGTTCCAAGCGCTAGCATGCATGTTATTTTAATTAAACTAACCTTCTGCATGATTCCTATCCACATGCAGACTACGAAATTCACCCGCAGCTATGCAACGACTTGTTAAAACACTGTTAAATAAACGTGTGCCACTGCTGCTGACGTTCTGATGAACTTTGGACTTTGTATAGCTGGATTCAACACCCAATGTTCGTTCAGGTTGAATTTTATATATTACATTGAAACTATATCACTAAACTATGCGTGATAAATTCATTGGACAATGAATAAGTCTCTGGGTGGAATAGCGCTGCTCATGTATTCTGTGCAAACTCTGTAAACTATTTAATCAGAGCTCGCCCGCTTCCTACAAAGAAAGAATGTAAAGAGTACATTGCACTGCAGTATACACCTCCGCCATATTTCGTTGGTATTCAGAAAGTGCAGGGGGGAGGTAGACCACCACCCCAGTGCATTCACCTTCGCCCCCGCATCTTCCCCAAAGGGGTAGGTAGGATAGGTATTACCTACCCCGCATAACTTATGCAAGTTTGTTAATATTTTAGCGCAGCAGGAAAGTAAAAGTTTCAGAACTGTAGGTAGGTAGGTACCTACTAGTATTTATAAGCGAGAAGTGTTGTCGTCCACGGGGCGGATCATCGTGGAAAGGAAAAGTTGCTGAACTTGCTAATGACGTGGGCATTATATTAGATGACTCATGTGTCTAGCGTCTAGTCGAGCTCCAAACTTTGTTTAGACAAATAAACCAAGGATGTTTAACGAACTTTTCTTTGTGCTGGACACATGAAGGTACATTGACTAGGTAGTGCTTGAATGGTATATTACTTTTTGCTAAGTAGGTAACGGTTTATAAAGCTATTCAGAATAGAAAAGACTTCAGAAAAGAAGAGTATTTCAAGATTCGAAAAAATCCACGAGTATTAAATAGCCAACTTCTGTCTCCTCAGGTAACAGGTTCAGCTCTACGCTGTGGCTCCAGCTTAATTATGAGGAGTAATTTGTTTGTATTAACCCCGTCCCGCCCGCCCCTGCCGCCGCCCGCGCCCTGGGAACAGCTCGCAGACTTCATCTGCATAATCAAAGGTTTCAATTTTAATAAGGGCTGCTGGCCAATGTCTGTTGCATTTTGACTCCCGGGGAATTCGTACTTTGTCTGGTCTTATACTCTGGCTGGTTTTTTTGAGGGTGGTTTATTTATGAAGCTTTTCTATTAACTTTTAATGGAAAGATTCATATTTTCCCTAGAAAAGAGTTTGTATATTTGTTGGTTTGATAGGAAACGACTTGATTGGGACAAGCATAAATACCAAAACCCACATTGCTGTTTAGTAGGTACCTGAATGATAAAGCTATGGTTGCTATTAAGGGAATATTAAATTGTCAGGTATACTATCTTTCTTCAGTGTTACAGAATATTCTAGCACAATTTCAAAGTACAGGCTTCAGAGAGCCCTGAAAGCCTACAGGTAGATATCGATTTAGATTCCCGCCATCTATATCCAACGACTATTACGCTCTAAGGTAACCTAAATTGATATTTATCGACATCAAACGATAAGCATTGTCTACAAGATAGATATATTGAGAAAATTAAAACTTCTAAAGGAAAAACCAAAATCAGCTTGTTTGCTTTACTAATATTAGATTGTTTAATTTTCTATGTCTTTTTTTAAAGATTCTGTGATTTGCTTATATAAAATATCTACTTACCTAAAAAGTCTTACTAGCAATACATAATTTTTTTACATCTACAGGGATGCCATAATAGGTTTGCAGAATATACTCGTATCTCCATACTTTATTAAGTGGTTGCGTGATTTACCTTTTTCAAAAAAACGCTATTCTTGCTTAACTAAATAAATTATTAAAATAAAATAACAATTATAATAGCTCAATGAAATCCTTTATACGTCAAAGTCCATGGAGACGACGACCAGGTGGAAACTGGGCCAACCTCGTTACCCCTCAATAGATCAGTAGCAACATCGCCATCGAACCCGATACGATCTATCCTCATTATTAGTTTCTAGGACTTTACTCCTTCTATTCTATGGAATAATCCAATAACACGGTCTGCTATCAAATCCACTAACGAAAAAAGTTTCCTGTTTTATCGCCTTTTTGTCTTAATCATTCAATTTCCTTAGAAACAGATTGTATTCTAAAGATGCATTGTGAAACTACATTAACAGATATTTCCATGTATTATTTCAAGCTACGAATCATAGAGGAGAATTCAATGCCATCTAGAGGGTACATTTTACTCAAAGAATAAAATAAAATCTGGTTTGGTCTCCGTAAAACTTCCTTAGTTTTATATTTGAGTACATCCTCTCCGGGTTGCAATGATTGCTCCATAGTGTATTCGCTACAGTTGAACGAACTGTAAAAGCCATGTACACTGTACAGACTAGATATAAACGTTATGTACAAATAGTACATGCTAGTAGGTATTTGCATGCATCGCCTTCCTACCCGTTCAATAATGCAATTCCCGTCCGTAGCTACTGTTGCATATTCTGTGCCGGGTCCGGACTCGCATCCGCTCACAGTTCCGTACAAAAAACTCATTTTACTTAAACAGTTTTACATAAAATATTTTAGATAGGAGTTTTTATAAACGCTCGTACGTTGTTTTTTTAGTTACGTGTGCTGTAACTTTTTATGATAGTAGAGTTTCAGCAGTTTCATGCTGGTTGTTAGAGGTTATTAAATTACAAGGGTTCATTGTTTTTCATGATAAATATCATCATTTGGTCAACCTTTAAATAAATTATGAAAGTTTTTCTTCGTTCTATTATTTTAGCAGGGAACTCCAAATCTCTCATTTGAATTCCATCAGTCATGTAATCCACTTTAGCTTCGTGTTGTGACATTTTCAGCTTTTCACAAACAACAGCGCACTGATAAACAGGGGTAGCTGTGTAGAGCTCGATCGATAATTCTAAGTCGACTGTAAATACTGATTTACCAATCATTATGGAATAGATGCTTTGGACCACGTTAGCGGTGGCCAATATAAAGCTTTTTATAAGTTAGCCTTTTTCACATGTCATAATTTATTTTATGTAATAAATTAACGAATACCAACAAAGGTATGCGTGTCGAGCTCTAGGAATTCTAGTCGTCTAAATTAGGTACTAAAACAATAGCTGGTAACTGCCGATAGAGCACACGCGACGGTCGCGCCAAAATTCTAAAAAGTTTCCCATATGAATACGAACTCAAAGCGGTTAGTTCCATAACTCTATGATTTATGGTTTCAGCTCTTTGAAATAGGAACGGTGAACCTGTCGCTCGCGTGCAACTTGCATTATCGCGACATCACAGTTTTCGTTTTCATGTCGCCTCACGGCATCCTTAATTTCCATAAGGCGATGGCAGTCCCACGATCACATGTGTCCGGGCCCGTAAAGAGTTCAAATTCTGTCTAGACAGTTCGACCTGAAACGACGGCGAATCTTGGGGGTGTCATCCCTCTCGCTCTATGCGTCAAACATGCGCAGTGGGCCTGTAGGGGTGGTGGGTGGTGAGTGGGGGGGAGACAACAGGTGGGCCATATTTCGGGGCTCAAGGTCGCCGTACGGAAACGTCTAGGATGTATCGGGAGATTAGAATCGATTGCCCGCCCGTTATATCTGTAGACTCGCCGATTGTCATTATATCCTGATCTTTAAAGTTGTACAGTTTGTTCAGGGTGGCCGGGGGTGGTTTAAACTGCGGATAAATTAATAATTTAATAAGGTATGTTTCCGATATCTAACGTATCTCTAAATCAATGTAATGACCAAAATTAAGTCTATGTCATCTTAACCTAAGAAATACCCAATATAAATATTCTTGTTCCTCCGTTACAAATGTTTTCACAGAATTCTATTAAATAATCACGCTTGATAGATAAGTAAGTAGTAGGAGCTGAAGCAACAAAGGAGCAAGTCGGTCGGAACAGACGGCTGAAGGTCTGTCCTGTATAAATTACCATCCGAATCGACCTACGCTCCTGTCTGAGCCAGGCGCCCCCTCTCGCTGATAACTCTGTTACTAACTACCTAGGTCCTGATGAATACACCTCACAACATAGGTGCCTAGATGGGCGTGGTTTCTTGGAATTGTTTCATAGCTACGAGATTTTCACTTGATCATGCTTTTTGACTTCTCATAGTATTCAAACACTTTTATTCAAAGTGATATATTAGTATTAGTGTTGAAAAACATTCACAATGCATACATACATAGATTACATATTTGTTCTTGAAAGTTACAAGAAATAAATTTTATTTGAATACTACATATACTATAAAAAAGAATTATCAATGTAATTAATAGAAGTGTGATTAAAAAATAAAATAAATACAATGCCCCTCAATAATGTATAATAGTAAATAACACACATTAATAATCTGTAAACCACGGCTCAATCACCACAAAGACCACAGCTGCTGAACTCAATTTTTTTCAATAGTAATGCCTTACGCCTCTTTTGCATCTACTAAAGAAGGAAATACCCTTCCTTAGGTCTTTAGATCGTAAAATGTTTCGTCTTTAATTTGTTGGTGGTAACAGTATGTATATTTGTTGCAGTGGACGGCGGCGAGCCGGCGCGGATCCCCCTGGGCCGCGGCTCCCTGGCGCTGCTGCACGGCCTGCTGACGCCCACACCCACCTCCAGGCATCACCTATACACGCAACCCAACTCTGGTCAGTCCTCGTTTATATCACATTACAGTTACTTATTGAACTATCTGTCATATTACTATATGTAGATTGTGGGTAGGTAAAGCACAGTTGATGCGAATACCATGAATAAGTTTCACATTAGCTTCCTATAATACTTGTCGAGGCCAAAGCCTTTTCCCATGGTGTGAACCACACGCAAGCCCAATGAAAATGATGGCTTTCAATCCCTTCAGAACTTTAACAATGTATTAAGTAATTTTATCTATTTAGTAGGTCTAGCTAGCCTTATTTCGATCAGTTGCAATTGGTGAACGATGAAATGTTATTTTTAAAGGATCATCAGATTTACATGCAAAACAATAATCCTACCGGGTTGCTACATCTCCAATGATGGATTTTTGTCTGTTCATTTATCCATAAAGGAATCCTTTCCCAGCAGAAAATAATTTCCGCTCGGACCGCGACGCGCTCAGTCGATCCGTCCTTGACCCTATCTCGTCTATAATAGATACATACATATACATAGCTACTGGTGGAATCCTATAGAATGTTCTAGCAAAATAACAAATGCAAAACAAAAAATGCTTTGTTGTTAGAAAGACGACGCGTTCACATCTTTTGTTTTAACCTTTTTTCGTAGACGCTCTACGCCGTAGCGTCTACGATGTTTGAAGCATTTTATTTTGACACGTTTTTGTTTAAAATCATACATAGGTGAAGTTGGAAATCTAGGTATGTACAATAAAATGAATGATACGGAATTTCATATTTTTTTACAAAATGACTTACAAGATCATAATTTAAAGTATGTTTATCAAGGAAAAACTAACGACCTAGTTAATTTCCTGTTTACCAACAAATAATCAAAGCAACTCGAACCAATCTATTTTCTTAGCAAAAAAGTTAGACCTTCCCAGCTGTAAAAAAAAATCGATAGACAAAGTACATTTATCAGGTAGGTATTTGAAAACACCATCACTGAGTCACCACGAGGCCCGCCACAACAAAACAAGCAGCGGCTATGAAATATTCATAAAGAACAAAGAGGAAGTGAGAATCGATAGCCGTCAGCTGATCCGCCGCCCAATGTCACGACCACGCCGCCCGCCCTACGCACTCACCGGCACACACCCGCACTCACCCACACCGGTGTAGGCACCGCTATAGGCTACGCACACAAGGCGCACACAATACATTATCACAAAGTACAGTACAGTACAGCCTTCTCGCACACACTGGAGTTATGTTTCCTAGCTTAGTTCCGGCTTCGGCTGACCTATATTCAGGAAAAAATGAATGGAGAGATATTAGTTGTCTTAAAAGTTTTCGGGTTAGCTGCGAACTAAGCCGAACTAGAGTAGGACTACTGCTGTTCTGTTATAGTTATAGCTAATATGAAGTGCTTTTTACTTGAAATATTAACAAATTATTTCAATAATAATATAGTAACATCAATTCACAGCTGCCGATACCATGATATACTGAAAATAAACAGATTAAATTGCACATTTTCGATTTAAAATATTGCATTTTTATACTTTCTTCGCCCTCACAATTCGATATTCAATGCTTTCGCTTTAAATAACCCATTCGTTGCAGATGTCATAATCGCACGGGTCAAAATGACCCGCAAATCTCATTGCATGTGCACCCCATGGGGGCGTGATACTTGCACAATAAATAATATCGATCCGGAGGGTCACATAAAGGGTTCTAATACGCAATATTCGACGTATTTGATAGAGCACCCTTATTCAGTGCTTCAATTGTGTAACATTTGAGTTGCAACATGTGCATATGACGTCTACGTCCAACTGATTAATGAAATTGTTCCATTGTGGCCACTTTGTGTAAATACCTACTACATATTTATATAGAGGTATATTATATTCATTTTATCTATTGACACAAACCGATATAAATTTCCTATAATTTGTTCCCCTTTATTTCGATCCATCTTCACTTATGGTTAAACGTAACTCTTAATAGAGAAGACACCTTGCAAAATTATAAAAAAAGTGTCGGTGCTTCAAAGTAACCCTTACAATGCGTCACCGGGTCACTCGATCCCGTCTATCCAAATATGCAACATCCTAACCAAACAATGGAATCGCAGATGCTTGCACACGTTGCACTAAATGCACACATTTCACCCAAATCCAGGTTTTTATGCAAAAATGGGTTGCATCGCACCTTGCAGCGCAGCGCGATATTGTAGCGTCATCCGTCACAATACACGCTAATCTGATTGCTGTCTCGCTCTATCGTATAGCTGCATCCCCCTCTGCTTTGTAATTCATCGGGGCGGCTTTCCGGAGCTATTGACACTTTGGAATTAGAATGTCACGCGTGGGTGCACTAACGTAACCTATTGTCCCGCACAATATTCCCCGCAGTATTCGACAGTCGACACTGCCATTCGAAGGGTTGAACGATGTCATTTGCGAAACGATTCTTCTAATTCTTAAATTGTATATGTATGTCGTTTTATGTAAGAAAACCTGTTAAATTCAAATATGGCTGATGAAATAATTCCCTAAGCTCCCAAGCGCTGACCAACGGTAACGCACTTAACTAAATAACATCCTAAAGGATTGTGGAGTTATTCTAAGGAATTACCATCTTAAAGGAATTATATCACAAAGAAAACTTACACAAAGGGTAGCTCTGAGCTCTAACATAATGTGGTACATACTCGTACATTTTGATAGATAGTAGGTATATTAGTTTGATTTTGTGAACAAACGTGCCAATTACATATTACTTAACGGAAGTGTATCTCAGAGCAGAAACAAAGAGACATTTAAAAGTGCCGAATATATAATACTCATTACGTTACTAGCGTAGGTAGGTGATAATGTCGAAGTGACAATCGGTCATCACTCAATCAACAATCAGATTAGGTATAAATAGTTACAATCTCTGATGTAATCATAATACCCTCATTTATTATGTGCAAAATACCTAATATAAGTAGGAACACGCTCGTGTATCGAGTGAGTCCGTTACATAACAGTAAATAATCCAAGCACAATATATTGATATGCAAAAAATGGCGAGGTCCGAGTGTTCTCATGGCTTATGGTCTAACGCGGATTCGCACAAAGGATATGGACAGCGGTCACTCCATAAAGATCCGCGATTAAGAAAGGGGTCATCTTTGTCCAGCTTTGTGATACTTTACTAATGGGACCGCATTCCCGGTCGACCGGTACACGGCACCAGGTGACCCCGGGGCTCTACACCCCAGCTCGCATTATTTATACTTAATTTATTATTATTTTGATATGAGAGATGAAAGGGTTTGGTACAATGGAGCGGGATTCCGGGTTCGGGCCGTTGGCCACTCGTGTGTCCGACGCGACGTGTCAACTGACCGAGGGGCTCCAGTCCTGTTGTAGCCTGGGCCTTGGGAACCTGGATATCTAGGGCCTCGCTTGACAACTACTGGCCAAGGACGGAGTGCTTCCAAATTTATGTGTGGGCGGAAAACTTTACTGATTCCCTTAAATATTATCTTTATTCTCTAAAATTTTTATATACGTACGAGTTATGATGTAGCAGCGAATCGATGATTATTTAGCTATAAAATGCTAAAGTTGTAAATGTTCTCTTAATGTTTCAAATAGTTAAAGACTCGTATTACGTTCTACATTATAATAGTTTCCGACTACTTAATATTTATTGAAACCTAAACAACAGGAACAATTGTCTTTCCCTATTCTTGAGTTCTCGTTTTAAATGGTCAAGCAGACCGGTCGGCGCTTCCCGGTTCCCATGCATTGTGCGGCATTGAAGGGTTAACAATGCCCACAAAGGGGTGTGGACAGATCGCCACCGGTCAAATGGTCATTTTAATAGTCAAGGAAATGTATGAAAGGCCCTTTCTAGTTGTTGATTATATTATTTAAATGCCGGATGACCGTTATTCATCAAACTATTTTATGGGACATGAGAAAGTTTGGTTGAGACGTTGTTCTCAAGGTGGTCGCCTTGCATGGGTTAAGTGCAGTAATGTAGGTACATAAAAAAAGTTAATAATATTTATGATATTGAACTATATAATTTAAATTTTGCCTTTTTCTCATCACTTTCTTAGTTAGTTTTGACTTGCATAGTTCTGCAATACGTCAAATTCAGGCAAAAATGAAATCATAACGGTCAAAGTTTATCATGAGATAGTTACACTAACTACAAAGAAATACGCGGTCATTTTCATAATAATTAAAACCGTTGTACATGCTCAAACACAAATTACTAAACCTTAACACATTTCATTTGTGATGCAAAAGAATCCTGCTCTATGTGACCCCGAGATGAATCTGCATAATCATAAATTAACCCTGCACTTTTTGCATCACAATCGCAAGACGTTCTCACTGAACAGGTTGAGTGCAAGTGCATCAAAGATGTCTAACTGACCGTTGTGGTACAAAGGGCTGGTGGGATTAATTGCATCAAATGCATTCGCTTGTACCCTACAATAATGCAAATTTTAGATGACCGTTAGTCGGACAATGGGGATGATGGTTTTTTGCTTCTTTATATCGTGGGTTTTCTAACGGTCAAATATAAGCAAACATTTGATAGCCCCTTTAACTTTATGTGTCCTTACAGTTCACTAAGAGAACCTGCATATTTAGATGCTGAAATGTGGGAATTGGTAATTGTAATTTACCGATATCAATCTTCGTCAAATCAATTCATAGGATAAGACGTGTTATCGAATAACTTTGATTATATTTTGAATTTCATATTGTTTAAGATGCCTACAGCATTGGTAAAATCACCAGCCTATAATAGTCCACTGCTGGACATAGGCCTCCCCTAATGAGCGCCATAGATGGCATCATTATGTGGGGGTTATTGCCCATAATCCCCACGCTGGGCATGCGGGTTGGGGATCGCAGTTCGGTGTAGTTGTTCTGCAGAAGGTGCTGCTGCCCGCCCCCCGGTGTGTTTCCCTTAGTCGCCTCTTATGACACCCACGGGAAGAGTTGGGGTGGTGAAATTCTATGCCGGCACCACACGGCAGCATTGGTAACTTGTTACCCAAATACAGTGTCGCCGAATCTAACAGACAATATTGTAGATAATTATTATTGGAATCCTATTTTAGAATTAGACCGTTCCAAAGCTAACATGAAAACTTACAAGCTTTGCCTCTTTTATAAGTAATAATAAAAGGACCACTGTTGACACGACCTCAACAATGATATTGTTTGTCCGCAGGGTCCCTCCCCCCCTCGCCGGCAGACAGCGGCGTCTCCGACGTGGAGTCTTCATCATCAGGCGCAGGCTCCGCTGAGGAACTGAAGGCGCGCCTGCAACCTCCCCCCGCGCCCTTTCACGCCCCCTTCCTGCCCTTCTACCAGCACCACCAGATCGCCTCGCTGCACCATGTCGCGCATCCACGACCACCTGGTGAGTACTTACACTCTACATTGATACAAATGTCTCTTTCAATCATATCTATACTCATGCTTGAGAAAATACAGAGGTCTCTGTACCATTCGTGTAGCTTACCATTCTTGCTAGTCGGATCCACCGATCGTTAGCCATATATAGTATTACATCCGGACAGTCTTTTTAGACTCTAGCAAGATACTGGAACATCTTGGCAAAACGAAAAGCATAGTAAAACAGCGGTTCTATACTACATAGATACACTACCTAGGTTAGAAACAAACTCCACCACCAAACTCCACTCATCAAACAATAAAACCAATAAATGAACAAATAGAGCAGCCCGTACCAGAAACAATGATGTCCGAGGGGGAATCCCGATTATATAATCTTGAATAGACTAACGTAATTAGAATCTGTGCGCATCTGCTAATTTATTATATGAAGCGTAACATTCATCACATCACTAATGCTATGCTTTACAACATTACCGGTGTACATATTGAATGATTACTACGGGCAAACGCCTCCATTAGCAGGTAAACAATCAAATATCGGGACTAGGTATCATAGTCATGAGTAAATTTAATGGTTTGGAGTTCCCAGTTACAGTCGCCACGATCACGGTATAGCGGAAAATACCCTCAATTTTGATTTTGATTTAAAGTCGAGATAGCTTAAAATGTGCACTAGATACATAAAACCGCATCGAACACCTCAATAATTAATGCAAATCCACTTGACATTGCACGGAACAAACCCAATTAAAACAAAACACGAATAACAAACAGGGGACGAAATGTTGAAATCTGCCGATAACCGATAGGTATATGTATGTACATGCCGAACAAATAAACGTACCTAGAGGCAGAGAATAGTCTTGTGGATGTCGTGGAGGTGACCCGGTGAACGAACGCACCCGGAAGGTCACCTTAGCTGCGCCGGCGCAGGGAATTTGGGAAGCGACCGCGCTGCCTTGGTGGTACTTTGCAATGTTAATTAACGTTCCGTTTGTCATTGGTGATTGAACTAATTTGCATTTTTTCATTTGTATGAGAATATAAATATTAATTCTAGTATTTAAATAAATTAAGATTTATGAAAACAAACGTTTGCAGCAAGGTACCTATTCATTAAACGAACTGCCAGCTTACAGGATGTTCAATGGCGTGATGGTGACACATGTATCATTTTAATATTATGGGCACGTGAGGTGAAAATCACACTCAGAACATCACGCTGGTGAAGTTATCTCGCTCTCGCAGCAATGTCAAGCCAGAGAGAAACATTCTACCGGACTCCGTAACTAAATATAATGCATGAAGCTTTATCAGCTCACTTCCGGGGGCGTGCGAGATGCACCCTGGCCAAACGCCAACTGGCCTTCTTTCCAACTCTTAATACAAACATTACTACCCGCCTCAATATATTACATACATTATCTGACAAAAACAGCGGATACTTCGCTGTTTTTATTGTGTTTCCTTCGAGATATATTGACGCTGTTAATCGCGTGCCTCAAATAACTGAACGCTGCAATGTTTGACGCTGTTCCCCTTGTTGCCCTGAATAGTGATACTTCAACGACGGAGTGCACATGAAACAGGCTGGAGGCAATAGATTTGACAGCTAACAAACATTATCCGGAAAACACAGCTTCGTCATATCTGCAGCTATTGTGCGAGACAACTTATCGACATAAATAACAATGGCATGCCAATCGGCTTCATTACTCGTTATTACCTTGCAATTGTATATTTGTAGAGCTTTCCGAGAAGTGTATATCTTAGGATATCGATAGGCGATTCCGGTTTCCATGACACAAAAACAAAAGTTGCGACTACGGAACCAGTTCGCATGGCGACGATGCATCGCCCATTTAGCGCTTCGTGGCGCTCCTCGGCTATTTGACATTGCGCAAGGTCAGTGCACCTAATATAAAGATGCTAAACTCCTGACGGTCCACTCCAACAGGCGCTAGGTCCTGTTATGCAGAGCGCGTCTCCACCGCTACCGGCCTCGCATGCAAACACAACACTTTCGATTTTCTCGCACAATATTCAAGTACCCCATTCAGATCCACAAATTCAAACCCTATAATCATCAAGAATAATAAAATTACACGTACAACATTCTTCAAAATGCTCATTTCCCTGATAAGAACCATTACAGATAGCGCGCAGGAAAAGTCAGCCATTACAGCGTTTCAAAGACACGTTTTCAGTTGTTTATGTCAGACATTTGCTGTAATGTAAGACGACTGTAAAAATAATTTTACGACGCAATTCCAATTGCATAGACCAGCACAGCACAGAGTGTCATCTGCCAGCTCGAACCGGGTTTTAAATATAATGTAAAGATGCTAGATGCGATCTGTGAATTCCAAATGTATGATGCAATGAGGAAGCACAAATTTTGATGAATCTGTCAGACGACAGGTGGTAGTGACGCTGGACACCAGATTAGCTGGCAACAGACTATTACTGAAACTCACTTCCTCTCATCAAAACATTTTTCACACTTTTCAAATTTACGCTTTAAAAGTTAGGTACGTCTTGCGTGTGTGCAAATTGCTAGAAGAACTACAACAAGGAAAAATCCTTCAAAACAAACAGGCAAACCCAGTTAATAATTTCGATATCAGTTGAAATGCAACACAAATAGTCCCATGTTGTTGTTATAACCATAGCATGGTCACATTGACTGGACTACATGAATGGAAACTACCTGTGAAGTTATTACTCATTATTTTTAGTCAAAGCAGCTGAAAATGTAAGAAGTTTATGAGTTGTGTTTGAATTTAATTATTTCATTGACTAAATTTGTTTGATTCTTGTAGTTCACAAAATGGTTGTTTATTAGGTTAATTAGGCGTACGGAGGTATATCCTCATTGATCGCATGCGCAGTGCGCGAGGCTCAAAGCGGCGTAAATCGGCCATTGCTGTAACGCGGCACACACGAAATTTTGGTGTTGCAAACGTGAAGATTGGGCAACAGCGGTGGTACCGGCGCCATTGTCAGTCTCTGGCGAAACGTACACGACCTTCCTACTCGGATTGGGCAGTCAGAACCTGATTATGCGAGTATGTACACTCGTGTCGTGCTCCTTTAATTCAACCAGTTCAAAAAAATACTTTTTAACCTCTCCGTTTCGCAATCCTTAGTCGATACGAGTATATCGTAAATTAGCTAGCGTAAAGTAATTGACTTGTAACTGTTTCGGCAAATTAGTCCCAATTTCAAAGACATTTACTTAGTACCTAATTGAAAATACGAGTCGATGTCTACCAAAAACCGTAACCAAAATATTTTGAGGAACCGTTTGAATAAATAAGCCCCAGCTAAGCTCCGACACAACTTGCTAGACAAAAGAAACCTTGGCTGGATGTTGGCAATTGCCAAATAGTGCTGATGTAGGTGGCACGATTGGCTGCAGTGTGCGTGCGTGCGATGAGCGCTGAGTGCGTGGTATGCGCCGAGAGTTGTTTCTGAATGCGTTCCGGTGCGAGGATTGCGTCAGGTCGTCAGAGATCATCAAACAATTAATTTATATCTCTGCACCCGGTAAAACATCACATCACAGGCAAATCTTTCTTTATACAAAAAAAGTAATATGTACTAGCATTTTTTCATTGTTAAACTTCTAAAATAGGAAAGAATCTGTCGTGACCACGTACAAATGGGCATATCCGACTCCTTGCTGCTCGATCACGAACTGTTGGCAGGATATGATACTGTGCCAGCTCTACCTATGCACATAAGTAGAGTTACCAATTTAAAACGGGTCTTATGGCTCATCCATACAAAACGTTCTGTAAGAGAGCTTATAAAAGTACAGATCTATATCTACAGGAGGTAGTTTATGTATGTAACGATTATATTGTATGCGAACGGAAAATAAAACAGCAATCAACAGTATATACTCAATACATTCTGTGTCTAATGCTAGCTAGCTTACACATTCAGCGCACGGAGTAAACACAGCCGTCAATGTGACATTCGCAAACGAAATGGAAATTAAAATGATCGTTGTCGTATTCTGCAGCGCTGCATCGCGATAGCGCGCTGGTGTGCGCGCGTCGAGGTGGCTTGCGCAGGAGTGTGCGCGAGGTGATCGGCCCGATTCAAGGGCAGTGCAGCGCTAGCGCTCGCCTCGTATTAATAGTTGGCGACTATTTTCGCCTCGCCGACCGCTGGGGGACCGGAACGTTAGTATTGACATTCGCAACTTCCAAATTGGATGTCTCACAAGTGTCACTGCTGCATAACTTCCTTGCCTCGCCCAGAATATAATAAACCAGCGGTCCTCGGCTTCGCACAGATATTTAACAAACTTTTCAGAAATAATATTTTTTTACATTATTGAAGGTTTCTTACGAACCCCTATTTTTTTATCTAGCCTATTTTATGTAGCCTATGTTCATCGGCTTCTAATGGCGATATAAATTTTCAAATCAGTCCAGTAGTTTCTGAGCCCATTCAATCCAAACAAACAAACAAATCTTTTCTCATTATAATATTAGTATATCAATTTGTATTTGGGTGTCAAGAAGTAAAATAGGAAACCGTAAATAGGTACTTCAGTTAAAAGCATCGACGATAAACCAGAACATAAATGATATTCAAGGAAAATAATAAGTAGAGTAGACCGTATCTACTGTACAGCATTCTCGATGTTGCTGACGAATGACGGGGCGTCGTCGGTCGATTGATTCATCTGATATCATCGATGAAAGTGAATTTTCGCGTGATAATTCAAATCGTAATGATCACGTGTAAAGGTAATTTAAAACAGTACGAAGGTGGCTCCTAATATTTGGTTCTTACCCTCGTTGTACAAAATGGGGTTCATTAGGTACCTACCTGCTATCTTTTACGGAAAGAGGTAATAGTTCGTCAGCCTATTTCTAATCAGATTCCGGTTATTTGAATTTTCTTGTGTTGACGTCAGCGATAAGCTTTGGTATAGATCTCAGGAAGGTTAATGGCAAATATAGCGAGTCACAATCGCTGCGGTCGCAGGACTATTTCTAGCATGCGATTCTAAAAAGCAAGTCTTTGTCTGTGGACGGTGGATGTATGCTTCTCGCCGTATAAGGAAGAAGCGCTGCGCGCCATCTGTCGTACGTTCAGAACGCGGTTGCGCAACCGGCGACCCAGTTCGCGCCGCGGCCGCTGCCAAACGCGCGCGACTCGACTCGACTCCTCTACAATTACATATTTCGGTGTCGCAACACCGCGGTCGCATCCGAGTTGAACGGCCCGCGACCTTGAGTGTTGCGCAGGCATCGGCGCACGCGCCGCCGAAAGCGAAAGGACTCACGATCCCGAATCCTCCATAGCTCCCGTTACTCCCGTGCGTACGTGACCTATTGCCCGTATGTTGTTATTGTGACAAAGACGCTGACCGCAACCGAAGCTGGCCCCTGAATCACGGAGCGCCGGAGAGGTGTGCGTCATCTTCGCGCGGCGCGGTTCACACGCAGCTTCCTTCGCGGTTTCGCAACACACCTCGCGCCAGCCGCGCCGGGGCGGTGGCGCAACCTCTTCCGAAATACGCAGAATACGTAGAATAGCGAAGCCCCGCGGCTTTGTATCAAATCGAGAACTCGGAAAAGCGCCGCGACCCAATTTCGCACAGGAATCTCAGCGCTCCACTTGTCCGGAAACTGTGCGCGGTCGTTTTATGATAGGCGTAAACACGGGGTAGGGAGCGTCCATGCGGCCTACATACTCGCTCCGCTGGTTTCCTGGCCGTTTTAAAATTATCTGTTCGTTCCCGGCGGAGCGGCAAAAGGCTCGCCCTTCACGGGCCACGGCCGCCCCTGCCGCCCCTGCCGCCCCTGCCGCCTGCCACTCTAAATAGCATTATTCCGTAAGCATCGGTCGATCGGAGAATCGATCGCGATCGCGCGGCGACTCGCTATCCTTGTGTTTATGCGTCGCACTCCTAACCGGGTCAGTGTTAGGTCGCATAGCGCTGCATAAATAGACGCTTGGAGCTCCCCGCGGCGGGGCGCTGCACCACAAATCCTCTCGCTCGTGGAACTGCGACTATTAAAGTAAATGTAGTTTCGCAATGTGTTTACGTGGACGGGCCACACGCCGCCGCTGCCAACCGAAGCACCCACCGTCCCTACCGCTGCCGGTGGAAAGGGTCGCGTTGCAAAACTTTATCTTTATAATAACGCGCGGTGTCAATGCTGCGACCGGAGCGCGCCGTGGGAATATAGGCCGGTTAAAATTAGGAGGCGGACGTTTTTCGAAATAACCACCGTTATATTCTTACTCCTTAATACACGCACGGAGCCGCCGCGGAGCAGGTCGCGCAACTCTCTTATAAATCTAACTTTGATCAATACTTACCAGTCAGTACATTATGGCACTCGCTCGTTATTTCAGATTCATGATTCCTGTTAAAGCCCTAGCAAGGAATTTATGAATACAAATGTGTAAACTACGCACATTAAAATGGGTGAACCATTTAAATTGTCACCAGACACTACGTCTTTTGAATTGAAAATTTTAGCTAAGGACTTGGAAAAACCCTTGCAAATTTTTTCCAAATAAAAACTTTAAAACACCCGTTCCTAAACGAGTAGTGTCATCTTTTGGCACAAAAGAGGCAACATTCATCGTAATAACAAGTCGCAAGTCCAATCGATAATAATTAAAGGAAAAAAGTGGTTCCGGCCTGATTGGTGGCCGCCAGGGTCGGATTAGGCAACGGATGGAAATCAGCGCCAGCCTTGACCATTGGTCGCCCCTCAACCCGCTTTTTATAGCCCACGTCCTAACGACAAACAAACTATTAAGATATTCAAGCAAATTAAATTAGGTAATAGATAAATCAAGTATCGTAAACGGGAAATTATATTTATTATTAAATATCACTTTTCTTCCAAAGATCAAAAGGCGACACGGACGTCCTCGATTAGGGCTCCCAAATAGGTTTTGATGAATTTAGTTGGAAGAAAATTACAGACATTAATTAGAGATATTTATACCTTAAAAAATTATTTAATATTAACGCGAACATGACAAGTTTATTTTTAGAAATCATTATTGAATTTATTTACGCGAGGGCTTACGCGCTATATTAACAAAAATAATAACAAAGTAGGTATTTATTTAGGTCACTGCAGACCATGCCGGATATACAGAAACGGAATCCGGTATTTAAGATGAACGGAAGACGAAAATTCGATTCAAGCACGCTATTACCCAGTTTGCAGATTTTAAGACATAGGTAGTCCTAAATTAAGTTTCTAATAAACCTGAAGACTACCGAGTTGATCTACTGGGTTGCTTAACTAATAGGTCATATCTGCAGGTTCTTGTCTGTTATAGGTTTTAACAAAACGACATTTAAGGTAGAGCCTGTAATTGGTGAATCTTTATTAATTAACTGTAAAATATACATATATATTTTGTGAACTACCTACCTGCTGTTTTATTACAACTAAAAATATGATAATCAGCGGGCCTTGCCTAGGTCAAAAGTAGCACCTTGTGAGGACGTTTCAAAATCATAATTTCAACAAAAATACAAGAAACCTCAAACAAAAATGGCAGCTATGCAGAAGTATCATCTTTATGTACCTACCTACTAAGTAATTGATAGACCGACTACCTACCTAATACAGATGGTGCTAACCGGTTGGCTGAGTGGTTTTTGCTTCCTCCTGCATCCTATGTTCTATTCGTTTATTTAATTTAGTGAACGTGGCGATAATTATACGCTATAGGTAACGAGGTAGGTAGGCTTAAATCAATCGAAAAGATTGTAGTAGTCCTGCGTGTAAGTTCGCATATACTCTAACTACTACTATAAGTCCGAGCTTTAACCAAAATATTTCTACTTACCAAGAGAGGATTGGAGAATCGCAGACAATAGCTATCCACAAAGCCACCGCAAAATATAGACGATGAAATACTGAACAACAGTGAGATGAAACAACCTAATGTGATGAGGACGAGAACTTAGGCAAATAATGTACCTTTACGTCAGTCCCTGGACTCAGTCCTCAAAGGAGCATGAGAATTACAAATTCAAACGAGAGAATTATCGTAAACCGGCGAAGTTAGCAGCGGTGGTGGGGGCGATAGACGAGCAGGGGGAGGGCCGGGCGCGGCGCGGGGGGCGCGGATGGCTGCAACTGTTTGCGCGGCGCAGGCAGTGGTCAATGACACGGCGACATTGCATCAACGCGCGAAGGTCACCCCCCCGCCACCACCGCCCGCCAGCGCCCTCTAACGCGTCTCGCAAATTCCTACACTTCCTTGCAACAGGACGCCATTTTGGATCAATCACTGCCTCCCGAGGATATTATCTTTGTGAGAATTATTCTAAAAGTAAAGCTAACAAGATACTAGATGATCGCTCCTATTGCTCCGGGAAAGCAAAAGAATTATCATTCTTGATTAAGTACGCAAACACTGCATTTGGTATAAAGTTTAATTAAAAGAGCCGGTGCAGTTGAGCGTGTAGCGACGTGTAGAGTTGCGCGCGGCGGCGGCGGCGGCGGCGCGGCGCGGCGCTGTGACTCTCCGAGGGGCCATTTCCTCAAAGTGACACGGCTGCACTGAAACTGCGACTCATTGACATTATAATGTGACCCCTTTATAATATAAATCAACAGCAACCGCCGGTGTATCACGACATAACAATCGATAATTGCAATAAAAAATATTTCAATACAAAAAAAATGAGTTTACAAAGAATATATTGAGAATATATCCATACATGCATTGAGGGGACAAAAACAAAGATAACGAAAACGTGTTTAAAGATGACTCTCAGTCATTTCTTAAATCGTATAATTTGTAATAAGGTACCTATCATGCAACACAGTTACTACCTTAGGCAAAATTCAACTACAGTCACTGACCAACTCACAATGCCAGTACAAACTCTCGCTAGGTAGGATACGGGTGAGACCTCGTGCTTCATATCAAAACAGTTAGGTAAGTACCTACCAATTCGAATCCTAACCCACCCGGTAAAATGCCTATATTCACTTGTATCAGTGAATGCATTTATTTATCAACTAGCGGTCCGCCCCGGCTTCGCACGGGTATTAAATAAAATTCTTCAGAAATTATACACACTAACACGATGGGTTTTACAGTTTTCATACGGATCCCTTACTTTTTTTAACAGCATTGGGGTTTTGACATTGACTCGACACTTCATAACTGACACTGGCCGTAGAGAAAAAGCAAGCACCGTGCGATATAACCTCTTTTTCTATTACTAGCGGCCCGCCCCGGCTTCGCACGGGTATTAAACAAAAATTTCAGAAATTATACACACTAAAACGATGGGTTTCACAGTTTTCATACGGATCTTTACTTTTTTTAACAGCATTGGGGTTTTTGACATTGACTCGACATTCCAAAACTGACACTGGCCGTAAAGAAAAAGCAAGCACCGTGCGCTATACAACCTCTTTTTCTATTCTGACGCGCCATAATAGAAAAAGAGGTTGAATATACAGCCCACGGTTCAATTATTGAATTTTTCATGCGGATCCCTAACTTTTTTGAAAATATTATATAGCCTATGTTCATCGCGGAAAATTAAGGATTCTAATGGTGAAAGAATTTTTTAACTCGGTCCAGTAGTTTCGAAGCCTATTCAATTCAAACAAACAAACAAACAAACAAACAAACAAACAAACAAACAAACATACAAACAAACAAACAATCAAATCTTTCCTCTTTATAATATTAGTATAGATATTAAAACAAATAATGTTTTCACAGTTGTTTTACGTAAGCGAGGTGCTCGAACTCTTTGCAGATCACCTTCGGCGCGTCCCAAACTATAGGTTGAGGTCGAGGTGTCGTATCGGCAATAATAGTTATCTATCGATAACACCGCTCGGCAAACAAGATGAGGGACGACACTAGTGCACGCAGCGCGGGAAAGTCGAAATGTCAAATGTTCTGTTGGCGACAATGTTTGTGCCAGGATGGAAATTTAATTAGATTGTGTAAACATCAATATTTCAAAAGTGATACGTTCTTTGCTATCAACGCTAAATGCGTAATTTAAAAAGCTGTTAAATAAATTTGGAATCTTGAATGAACTAAATGAAATGTTGGCTATGTCTTCCGGTAATCCATTTGCATTGATAAACAATAAATCGTATTGTCATATATCAATCAGCAATTGGCATCATAAAACCTATATCATCAGTGGTAGATATGGACAGGACAGCTCCTCGCAAGACAAAGGTAGAGAAGCAGTAGTGGTAACGTGGCCTATCTCTCAGAGCTCTATCTGAGCCTGACCTTACACAAGACAGACCTTTGCTTCGCCTAAATAAACACTCATACACACATAACTGCAACGATATCTGTGTCCGGTGTGCTGTTTGCATTAAAAAATGACACCAGATAATGTATCTTCGTCCATGTTATCTAAGGCTATCGCAATATTACTGGAAATTATGTTTTTATAAATTTACCAATTGAAATCATAGATGAAACTGCTATAGGACAACCAAAATGAAGATATAGCTGCGCAATTGGGAGTCAAATATGTTACGTAGTAATAAGTAAGAACTTCCCGGTCAGATAATGAGGATTGTCTGGAATGCGGAGCGAACTCTCTTAAACAGTAATGTTTTACAAATAAGTACCAACTACAGTTGAAGCACAGATAACATAATACGTTGAAGCAAGAGCCTTAGCCTTAGCACTTTTGAAAAATATAAGAAAGATGTACAAAATACCTTAATGAACTTTAAATATACGAAAATGTACGAGCTCGTAAGATTGCCGACATTAAAAATGAATACATTCTAAAACTACGAAAGCTTTATAGTTAAAAGGAATACATTGCTGATTTTACAATTTGTTTCCTTATATATCCTGATAAAACAGATAACACGATATTCGTTAGAGTTTGCGCAGTTGGTCAATGACAACTACTACGTTGTGCAATAATTTGGCTTTGTTCTGCAGATACATGAGTGTTCCTCTCTGTCGACTTAATTGTCACATTCTGAATCGCCAGGCTTGTTATGTATTGCCTATGAGTCCATTTCAATTTCTTCAGTTTGGTTACTTTCTATTATGATAGTACCTAGATATGTATTATAGTGAGTCCCGATGCTTTCATCGTGACTGGTTGCGTTGGTAACGTCTGTTCACTTGATAAAGTTTTATATTAGCGAAACAACATTGATAACAATTGCATGAACTGATTACAGCCCGATTACAGCAATGGTCAATGACATGAGGTATTGCGATGATTACGCAAGGCGAGGTGGAACTTCAGAACCGGTCCTGATAACTTAAATAAGAGCACGGCTTATTACGAGATTGTCCCCGCATAAATGCAAAATACAATTCTTTTTTTACACTACAACACCCACGTTTTGAGGCCGTGCCGCAATAAAGTGGCGCGCTCACCGGGGTCGAACGCCCAATGCGTAGCCAGATACGAGTACCTACATGATTTTATGTATCATGGCGTAATGTATCATTAACGCTTTACACAGAATAAGTGCACTACCTAAAACTAGATACGTTTAAATACATATATCCTATAGAAAGTAGTATTTATATAAGTATTTACCTACTTACATTATATCGACGCTTGTTACACGTAAAGTAACGTAGTATTGCTCCGTTACGTAGCTGCAAGCGCAGCGCCGGCGCCGACCTTCCCTAACACGGCTCTAGTTCGCCGCATGCGCCTGCGCACAAATAGAACACGCCATCTTTGTTTTTCAGCTTCAGTTCCACATCTTGGAGCGATACGCTGTAATGCGTATTTGTAGGCACTTTAATTATGTTATCGTATTTTGTAATGTCTCAAGTTAATGTCACCTTCGTAAAGATAAATGCAAATGTTATCCCGGTATTAAAATGCTCCAACTTTTTAAAACAGATAAAATGTATTTATAAATTGTCCATTCGACATGTATCGCATATAATGAAACTGCCTATATTTTCCGCATAACCTATTATTTGTGATGAAATCGGCATGTTGATCGTTGGATTGGTTGGTTGTCGTGCGAAATCCCGTATCGCGGGGAGTCAGGCGGGAGCGCAGGGATGCGCGCGCGCGCCTGTGTGCGTGTAGAAGTGAAGGTCAGTCGGCGGCGTCATTTCCTGGTCATTGCCTGCGCCCGCGCTGCGCCGCGCCAAAGCCCGCCCCGCCCCGCCGCACCGCGCGCGACTCCTCGCAATCTCACAAACACGCGCGCCGCTTTCCGGTCGCACAGGAAAACGTCCCTAGATCCCTTTGTCTACTTCCACTCCATTCCCAACGAATATGGAAAAAAGGAATCGTCAAATGAGCCAGGCATGCAGCCATCATGCGACGACTCCGATACGTTATCTCTTCCGCCAGTACAAATAGCTGCAGATAAACAAAGAACACATCGTTTTTGCACGATTTTAGTTGCTTTGAGGAAATGTTCTCTCCGCTTTATCTATCTAATTCTTTTATCATGAGCAAAAATACATTCGATAGCATTTTGCAAGCTGATAAAGTTACTAAGGTGTTATTGTCGTTCGAAAGAGTGTGCGCCGATTGACGTAAGCGCATAACAAATACGCAAATACAAGTATTGTTCTTCCTGGATTATTCTAATGGCACTTGCGAGTGATTAACTGATTCATCTTAGGAAGATAAACAAACGCGCCAGGAAAATAACTCGAGATTCCATCGAAGCAAAAGCCCGGGAGAGAGTGCAGGGAAGCGCGACCGCTGGCATTCAAACACGCTGCCCGTTTGTATCGCAAGAGGTCTGTGGGGTAACCCATTTATTGCGAGTGCTGGATGCTCCGGCAACCGGTTCCTTCCCCCACCCCCCAGACCCTCACCTGGGAGCGTTCGCATCGCACACTCGCATCCGGGAGTGGATCCATCCGTCATCGGCATGCACGCGGAAAACGCCTTACAGTGCAGGGGATTAGAGCTCACTTTGTGCTAAGAGTGACGTCGCGCAATTTTCTTTTTGTGGTGAGGGGGATAGATAGTAACTAGCCGCGCGAAGACGCGGGCGCAGCACGCCGTAACCTTGATCTTGCAGTGCAGCCAGTAGGAACGACCACCGCATTCGCTAAAAATAGAGTCGCTAGCGCATAAAATGCTGGTTTTTTAGCCCGTTTTGCTCGCTTCCCAGGCTCGCTGGGGACTTTTATATTAACGTTCTGGGAACGGTTCATTAAATAGTAAATACTAGGTACGGCACTGAGCCGCGTTGCCCGATGCTTTCGACACCGTTATCTAGTCGAATGATTCTGTACTGCACCTACCACCTACCTAAAGGCCTCTACGTGACACATTATCATTTTATCCTCTCCATTACTCCCCGGAACTCCTACAGATACTTATAGAATATCGCGTGAGCACAGAAATAGTTTACTCGTTCCCTATTGATAAGAAATTACTCTCGACAAATAAGCAACATAATACTAATAACAAAGAAAGAAGACAAAGAAATTATTATTTCCTTGTTTTCGCACTCTGTAATGATGGCATACCAAGATCCTTCCTACATCGTTCTTTCGTTTTTAAATGTGATACTTATAAGTTTATTATTTAAGCTTAAGATTCCCGCCTTGGGACATATTCATGTACCAAATGTATTAAGTGGGTATATATGTAGGTATCAGTTATCTACCTATGAACACAAGCTCTGCTTAGTTTGGGGCTAAATAATACTACATTATGTGAATGGTCCAGCATCGTTTATTATTTATGTAACAATGTGTTAACTACGCAAACATACGCTAGTTTCATTCAAATTAGTTTTCCGCTTATGACTAAATGTGAACAATAGATCGGTGAACAATAAATCCGTATAAAAAGCTAGCCAATTGCATTAGTAGGTAACAATGAGATAGCCATAGAGCGCACAAACTTGCGAAATGTAGGTACATATCTCAACAGAACAGAAACAGCAGGAGCCATCGAGAGCTGGCGCTCATCACATCAGACACGTGTCAGCGGCAGAGTTCGTTGACCGACGATAAGGCGCGCGAAAATATACGCAACTTAGATAATATTAGAAAAAAATATGGCGGAACTGCCGACTGGCCTTGCGCGATTGTTCACTGCGCGATTAGGTACTAGAAATAACCATGACACAACATTTCTACAGTTCTACTTGAATCAATACCTACGGACAATTAAAACAAAGTATGTAGGTACCAACTTTTTGAACAAACCCAAAGTAAATACCCAAAGGCCTTACATATTTAATTCGTAGGTAAGATTAATAAATATGGTAAGTACGTATGCCACGTAATTCGGGAAGCGGGTTCATAAATATAAGAAGCGTCAACTACATTAGGTAGGTACATAAAGTAGCAAAGACTTCCGACTTCATACTTGCCCTGAATAAAACAATATATTAATAACAATAATAGAATAATACTAACACTAAGTATAAAAAATTTAAGTATAGGAATGCGAAACAAGGTACCTACCTAAACTGCAATGTTATCGTGCCTAAGATAAATAATACAGTTTTCCTCGTAACTAGTTAGAGCTGGGCGGGCGCTTCATTCAATACTTACTAGTTCTACAATTACAATTTAATTCAATGAGTTATACTAATAGGCACCGCAAAGATTACGTGTTAGAAGATAATTTCCTAGCACGTACTTTACACAGTGTACCTATTAATATAGCGAATGAAATTATCGAAGAGGCACGATTGTCGTCGATTCATGACAATTCCGCAACAAATCTCAGGAAATCCCGGATGAAGTAAACGTATCACGGGCACAGTGATTCATTACAATAATAATAAAATTCTAGGAATTATGGAATAAACTAAATTTTAAAGCTTTGTTCTAAATAAAACTGTGCCAGCCAGTAGGAACGGGATTACTTCCTCTAAACCGAAAGTAAATCGCAACGGATTCGAGGTAATTAAAACGCAAACAACAGTTTTATGAGAGTGAGAATTTTACGAGTGAAGCTGTTTAGTTTGAAGTTTTTAAAGCATCGCGAGCATCGGTTAAAAACTTTCCGATGAATCAATTCGATTTGCGATACGATTGGCTCCGGCTCCTCGAAGCTGCTTTAGTTTCAACAGCTGTAACACTAGAACAGGTACCTGCATATACAAGTGCTGGGGTAGGTAGCTAGGTACGTATCAGAGAAATGTTTGAGACGATGAAAAATACGTTGATTCGTTACTTTCAAATATATACAGAGTTTTATGTGAAAAGACGTAAAATGACTCAATTGCATTCCAAAGACTTATTTTATTGAGGAAAAATAAAGGGAACAGCCAGTGGGGCCAACAGCACGAACATTAGGGTCAAGGTGCCGATAGCGGCCGCTGACGCAACCATATCTGCTGCTTTTACATTATCAACGCCGAATCTATTAGAATTACACAACACGAGTGGCACACTTTCTTATCAATGAATACACTACACCAAAGAATATAAGCAATTAATATATGATTTCTTCTACAAAATCAACATCAACATGATAGTCCACTGCTATGATAGTCTGAGATGAGCCTATGATAGTCCACTGCTGGACATAGGCCTCCCCTAATTAGCGCCATAGAATACATTACTCATCATTTGGGGGTTATTGCCCATAATCCCCACGCTGGGCATGCGGGTTGGGGATCGCAGTTCGGTGGAGTTGTTCTGCAGAGGGTGCTGCTGCCCGCCCCCCGGTGTTTTCCCTAAGTCGCCTCTTACGACACCCATGGGAAGAGTTGGGGTGGTGAAATTCTATGCCGGCACCACACGGCCTTTCTTCTACACTTGGACATGAAAGCATTCAATCTTCTATGACCGATGTATGTGCTAGCTATTGATAGAACACTCAATTGCCAAGTCGTTTTCACCGTCATCTGCTAGCTAGACACTAGCACCTACAGGAAAATGTTTAGAAAATATTATTTATAGAAATGGCGATCTCCAAATGACCCGTCAAACCTGTTTTCTCCTCTTTCTTTATTATTACGAGTTTGTCATTTTATTTGTTTTGTTTCATTTTCTTGAACATTATCTGTTTGCCTTCTGTTCATAACGACATTATTGCTTGTATTTAGAATATTTTAGAATATGTAGGTATAATTAAAAATTTAAACTTTAGGTAGAGGTGGGTAGGCGACTATTTATGGTTATAGTGTAATAATTCCTATTGCGATATAAATGTTATTGCCAAATTGTATTATTAAAATACTGCAGGCAGTTATGACAACACAGATTGTCCTAATCTCGTGAGAGCCAACTGGTCCCACAATTGTGAAGCTCACTAATTAGTTTAATACACAAACATTTGTATTATTTATTACAGAGCGATCTTTGCATATCTAAACTCTGTGCCTGCTTTGATACAATTATGTTTCTCAAATTAGAACAGCGCGATAACGATATCAAACACCTATACTAAACTATAAACAACGTGCTTCGAAGTGTATTTTTTTCAGTTTTTACCACGTTCGTTAGAATCGCTGTAGTAGTAAAATGAGAGCAGCATATGACGTGTGTTTGTCTGTTTGTTCCAGTGAGCGGCGTGAGCGAGCGCGATGGCTACGGGTACGGGTACGGCGGCGGCGGCGGCGGAGGCCACCACTTCGCGGCGCCGGCGCCGCCGCCCTTGCCGCACGACGAACTGCCCTACTCCGTGTTCGACTTCGGCGACTACTCGCGCCAGCCGTACCACAACAAGCTGAAGGCCAAGAAGCGGGCGCGCGCCGAGGGCCCGCCCGCGCCCGGCGTGAAGCGCAAGTCGCGGGAGGGCTCCACGACCTACCTCTGGGAGTTCCTGCTGAAGCTGCTGCAGGACCGCGAGTACTGCCCGCGCTTCATCAAGTGGACCAACCGCGAGAAGGGCGTCTTCAAGCTGGTGGACTCGAAGGCGGTCTCGCGCCTCTGGGGCCTGCACAAGAACAAGCCCGACATGAACTACGAGACGATGGGCCGCGCGCTGCGCTACTACTACCAGCGCGGCATCCTCGCCAAGGTGGACGGCCAGCGCCTCGTCTACCAGTTCGTGGACGTGCCCAAGGACATCGTCGAGATCGACTGCTCGCTCGCGTAGGCTGCTCCTGTGTTGCGTGCGAGCGCCGGCCAGTGCAAGGGACGAATCTCCAGTGCGTGCGACCGCCACGGGCGACGCGGCAAGGACTTTTACATACGTAACTACCAGTAGAGTAGCGTATTCATTTTGCTCTTGTCTTGCGTAACATTTTCCAGTAAAATCTATTTTCCAATCATCATGCATTACGTTTTCGAATCGCTTCTAAATAATGTTATTAATATTTAAATATATATACCTATTGTTCTCAGATCGACGTAATATTAACTTTATCATTGAATTTAATATTTATACAAAAATAGGAGAGACGAAATTGATTGCTCAAATGTTTATATAGGTACCTATTTTTAAGGTATTTCAGAAAAAGGAACACTAAATTTGCTAGATGTTATATGGTACGGAGTGATTTTGTATAATGTTGAGAAGAATTTTTAAATGTTTGTAATGAAGTTTGTATGTACGTATAGCATGTTTAGCACGAGCCGAGCCGCGGCCGCGCGCTAGTTGCGATGCCTCGGCCTCTGGACGAGCCAGACCTTCCTACCTCAAAACTACGCAAAACAACCCTTCATATGGATATACACTTTACGATATTCTAACACTTTACATACAAATACCTTTGCAATAAGAATATTATTATACGTAGTCTTAAAGAAGAGTTTATTATACAGAAATATTTACCTAACAGATTATTAATGACTACAAAAATATCGTATTTTATTATGTTCAGACGAAATAATGTATTATCTTGTTTGGTGCTTTTTACGGCCATTTCATATTTACACGTCGCGTCGTTACAAAGGGACACTCCCAGCTGTTATCTGTTCTATTAATTCTTTATTCGATAGATAGCTGTGGACCTAGAGGCCCTTCATTGTTACGTACCTACATAAAGATCGTTTTTATTATAATATCTAGGTGTAATCTGTTCCTTCTGTCTATAGTCTATCGATTGTATAGTTTGTGTATAGTCACTGTCGTCTGTTCCAAACCGAATTTTGCAAATGATATTATATTTTGGGCGTTGACAATTTGTGGAATTATAATAAAATAAATTCTACCGAGTACTGAACCTACTGCCAACTTCTGTTACTGACATAAATCATAGATAAGGGATATTCGTGAGTTAATATTTGTGTTAATTATAAATAGATATTTACCTACTATAAGTGAGATGTTGTCGATGAACATGTTCTAGTTTATTTGTTCATTTAAAGTATCGTAGGCAAGTCGGGCAGGGGTCGCACGCATACAAACAACTACATATCACCACATTTCTACATTATTTCATTGTACTCGTATCACATACTAAATTACTCTAGCTGCATATCAGGACCTGGTCGTTTAAATATATATATATATGCAACTTGTAGAGGCGTGCGATCTCTATTTTTTGTTACCTGAATAAATATTATAATAATTAATTACGATTTGTGGTCCAATGTTGATGAATCATAATACTTTATCTAGATAGTTTATATTGAATGGTTGAATAAGCATAGCCTAGTTCACTTCGACAGACAACCGCCGGGCATAGCGAGACGATTCCTCTAGCAGTCAAGGTTTCGACAGCTATGCGACATACATATATGTCGACTGTTATATGTCTACAGTACCTACCATCACCGATGGCGAAGCAGTTGTCGTGGAGTGTTAATTAAGATTTAGCGAAACATCCGCTCTTTCAGCAAACCAAACATTTTACAGAATAGTTAGTATGCAATATTTTTATATTCTACAAACGTTATATCAAATATTAGAGGGTAAAGATGTATAAATATACAGATAGATAAATATAAACCTTGCGGAAAGAGCGGCCGTCTCGCCGTGAAACTGAAAAGGGTCTTTGAAGCCTTAGGAGTAGGAATAGGAGCGAGTGATGGGTGCTAGGGAGCGGGACCGGCACGGGCGCGGCGCGGGGGCGACGGGGAGACACGACACCCAGTGTTACTAATATATTCTTTATAGATGAAAGATCTCAGTGTCCAACTTCTTTGAACAAAACCAGTGCCCGGTCATGTGATTACAATTATATATATTCGAAAGTTTGTAATATTTTTATATAATATAGCTAGTTGAAATTCTCTTTGACTTTCGTTTCGGCACTATTTCTAAAGATTTTGTAAATATAGTTGTAGGTTAACTTATTTATTTGTGAAGCTGCAGGGGCGCTAGCGCTAGTCGGCTGCGGTTCTTTTCCTTTCTAGGAAAATTTCGTTCAATAGGTTACAAATTTTATTGTAAATTATCTTTATAATTAAATTGAAATCGGTAGGTAATGAATGGACCACGTGATTGGATGGCGAACGAAACGCTCTCGGAATTTATAATTCGGCTAGTGTGTGATGCTAATCGATGTGAGATAACTAGTTACCGGCTGTAGACAAAATGTTCGAGCAAGCATTCTAAATAATGCTCTGAGAGGTTTAAATAATTTTAGTCGAATTGATGTTGTTGGAAAAATCAAAGTTTCTAATTAATAATGTACTTAAATTTTCAATGTAAATTTTAATGGCACCTCGAGAAAATTTATTGTTAAATTATTTTAATTTGAGCCTAGTCTTAGTATCATAATTTGATTAAATTAATTAAATTCGGACGGTGGGAGTGATACGTTGTGAGAGGAGGTGGCCAGGACACCTGTCGGCTCACGGTGTCGCTGCGGAGCCCTGGCGCGCCGCCGGGCTCCGCGCGTTCTGAACCAAGCGCACACCTCGCCCATGCGCTATGTCTTGTACTGCTGATACCTACGTACACGATTATAATGGCATGGGGAAGGAGAAGGTTAGTGATTGGTACTGGGGGAGTACGGATATGAACGAAGGTTTCTAATGTAATTCGATGTTTTCTAATTCGTCGATAGTTGATGTCCAATATTTTAATACGTAATTCATTCCGAATGATTGTTGTTGAATGTCTTATTGGGATCGAGTTCTAGCTTTAGTTTCCGCTACTCGATAAGAGGTGGCGCCTTTCGTTTTGCTTTCAAGATTTTAATATAGGTACAATGTTCTGAGAGTGCAGTGCGTTTCAGTGATTTTGGGTTATATTTTGCTTTTAGTATAAAGAGTTTAAAGTCCGATTCATGTTAATTTTAATTTAGTTGTTAATTTTACAAAATACTGTATTTTCTCCCCTATAGTTAAGTTATTTTTCTATGTATAGTTAGTTATAAGTGTAAATAATTACGTACATAATTCTATGCATGATGATAATGTTAAAATAAAACTTAAAAAAACACAAACTCTTGTTTTTTGTTATTTCCATAATTCCTGATTAAACTTCTTGCAGTGGTAGGTAGGAAAAAGTATCCCTATTGACTATTCCACCTAGTAAGACTCAGACCGACTGAATGAATAGCTTTTCATCACAGGTAAAGTTAGCAACAGTAATTAGGACCAAGACCAAAGAGTTTTAAATGCTCAGAGCCGTAGCCAGAAATACTATTTGGGGGTTGAGCCTTAGAACCGCCCGAGACAATGCATCATCTTCATATACTTATGATTCTAGTTAAGATACGATACCTATTACCCGCGTCGAAATAGTGCGCGAGGGGTCTCTTTGGATGTTCTGTAAAATAGAATCAAGAGTGTGACAAAAGATTATGATTAGCGTACCCCGAAAATTTGCGTTGGTAATTTTGGAATTTGATGAAGATAAAAAGCCAAAAAAAAAAAGATTTTTTAGATGAACAAAAATAAAAATAATAGTCCATTTTTCGGATGGTCACGTAGTAGTAAAAAGTTATAACAGTGAGCGGAATAAGCGCCGATATTTTTATGTTTGGTGGCCGCTCATAATGGTTGAGAAATCGTGACATTTTCGTAAAGCTGTTAAAAAGCTTAGAAAACTCCAGAATTAACGGCGAGCGGAGCAAAAAGAGAGAGAAAGAAAAAGTTTTGAAATGTATCTATAGCTAGCAAACGGAGGGAGGAATTCAATTATGTAAAAAAAAGAAAATATGTAGGTAGGTAGCCATCTATCCATTGATTTACGAAATTAAAAGCAATGTCGTGATCTGCCTTCGACTTGCCTTAGACGGGGTCGGGCGTAAAAGAATGCGATGCATGCACTTATAAAGTTTAAAGTTTGAATATTTCTTTTTTAATTGCGCTCACTAGCACCTCGCTTTTCGCGAACGAAATATTTTGGTTGACAGGTTTTTCCCCAAATACAGCGATTTCCGTTTGTATTCTAACACAGAGGAACACATGTCATGAATTTGGTACGATATTTTTTTACTGAACGCATTTTCAATCCATAGACAATTCCTGACGTGTTGTTGTTCTGTCATATCTGTCAAATGTTTGGAGCTTTGACGTGTATGGTGTATTCATCACAGCTGTCACCGAGTAATAATTTCACAATCTCTTGTGAAATTTTCAATTTATCGATAATGCGAAGAAAAAAGTAGTTCTGTCTACTGAATAAATAGTTCCGTATGTTCCGCTAACTTTGTGCTGAGGAAAGACAATTAGTTTTGGTGAAAATGGTTCTAATGACTATGATCGCTAGGGTCGTGGACGGCTTGCCCCTGGCCGCTACAATGCAAGAAGATGAGCAGGTAAATGATTTCTTTACTCGTACAAACTCTTTACTAAATACTATCAGCACTATCATTACAATTATTTTTTTCTGTTCTTTATTCCCTCCCTAGACTAGACAGCCCGAAAACTTTGCTTACGTTGATGGCGAAAACACGTTTGTTTATTTATATTTTCTTTCCTTTTTCCTGTTTTACCATTATAAATTTATAATTTGTTTTGCTGTGGTGGTTTGCAGAGTGGCTGTAATATACTCGAGTACCAGAATCAGGCCAAAATGCTGTTTAGGAAGTTAGGCCCACAGTCACCGCCGCGTTGCTCCATTGAAACCGGGCCCTTTCTCTTCCAGTGAGTTCTACTTGCTTATTATTTTCAGTTTATTTTATTTTCCCCCTTTGCTTATATTTTACTCAGATTTGCACTTATCATGCTTGGTCATGGTTCTGACTGTTAGGATTCCGTTCTGGGAAAATGTAATTAACTTCCTTGATAGTGGTTTCATTTGCAGTTTCATAGGAACACACCTAACTGTTATGTTAAAAATAGTAATGGCAATTGGTCAAATATCTTCAAATCAAAGTCAGGTTTACTTGTGTCATATCTGTGTTTAAAATTTCAGCTATCTCATTGAGTTGGAGATATGCTACCTAGTTCTATGTGAAAGAAACTACAGCAAAGACTTGCCTTCAGTTATCTGGAAGAAATATCGAAGGAGTTCTACCAGCAATACGGCAAGAGGGTAAGTCCACCTCACCTAACTCTACAAGCTAAATCTTAATCCATTTTATAGATTCCAATCAATATGTTTGAAATAAGTAATAAAATTAGAGTATGCATTGTATAGATTGATTATTATAATTTCTTATTGGAATGTAACAATTATTTAACTTCAACATCAGGACCAATATGCAGTTCAGGGTGTTCTGGTAGTTTTTTATGTATATACATATATGTATATATACCCAACCTGGAATGTGCGTTGTCAATTTGACACCTATATAAAATAAACCTTATGTGTATGACCCTAAGACCCTAAGTCTATAGACAATCACATGGTCAGAGAAAAATCCGGTCTGAGGGAGAAAGCGCTTCGACAGCCCTGTGTCCCTTTCTAAAGTGTTGCCAGGCGGATTCTTCCCGAATTTAGTAGAAGTGGTAGGAACAAATAATTAATTTTTTTTTGTTTTTATTTTCGTTCTTAATATTTTCTAATATTTTCCAAGTATCTGTTACACATTTTTTTAGCCATATTTTGGACACTATATAGAAATGTCAATAAAAAAAGAAAAGATTATAAGTAGAATATAAAATAAGTTAGACTGGCAGCCCGTCAGCCATATTCATTTGTTGTGATTGGTGATGCTGATCCTTAAAGGGACAGAGGGCTATCGCGAAGCTATCTCGCTCGGACCGCGTATCGGCAGCTTGTGCGCATTCCAGATTGGGTATAAGTTCCTTGGTAATAATATTGTATTATGTATATATACTGATATATACCCATAACACAAGCTTTGCTTAGCTTGGGCTAGATGATGCTGTGTGGATTGTCTGGCTGGCATTATTTATTTATTTAATAAGTACTCAACATGACTGTATTTCTAAGCCTAGACAAGACATGTAGGCAAGAAGTATCTATGAATTCATCAACCATAATGTAAGCCAACTTTTGAAATTGTATAAATTGCAGGTGAACACAGTAACCCGTCCGTACACATCATAGAGTTCGACACGTGGATGCAGCGCGCGCGGCGGCAG
>OZ007522.1:14825601-14908182 GCA_963931895.1 Eupithecia pulchellata
CCGGCACGGCGGCCGCCGCCGCGCTCGGCGCGCAGCTGGGCGACGTGCAGCGCGTCATGCTGCAGAACATTGACGACGTGCTGCGGAGGGGGGCCGTTTTGTCAGGTTAGCTCAAATCATTTTCTCCCAGCCATTATCCATCTACACTTGCGAGCTTTAAACTGGAATCACTTCATCGCTGGTTTCTGCAGACCATATTTTACAGTTTCCATGGAATAAACTACTTAGCTTCAATTGAAATCCCCGCCCACATCATACAAGACCCACCCCCATATGCCACTGTTTCCGCTATACAACATTGTGCGTATCGCTCTCCCGGTCTCCTGTAGACTCTCCGTCGACGGTCGCTGCCATGCAGGCATATCCTAGTCTTGTCCGCGAACAAAACTCGGCTCCATTGCTGTATATCCCAATTTAAGTGATCACGAGCAAACTGAAGTCGGGCTTGTCGGTGGGCTGTAGACAATTTGGGTCCCGTTGCTGGCCTTTTTGGGGTCAAGTTAGCTTCTTTGAGTCTTCGCCTCACTGTCCACTCGCTGACAGTTCTCCCTCGAACTTCTCCGAGCTCCCGCTGGACGTCAACGCCGGTTAGATGTCGATTTCGGAGAGAAGTGCTGACAATAAATCGGTCATCTCTCGCCGAAGTGCATCGCTGTCGTCCAGATCCTGGTCTTCGGACTAAGTTTCCAGTCTCTCTAAACCTCTTGTATACTTTGGAGACACAGGACTGGCTCAGATGAAGCTGTCGAGCGATAGTACGCTGAGAGAACCCTTGCTGGATTAGGGTGACGATTTGAGCGGCTTCTAGTGGTGTGGTTTCCATTTTCTTGTAATTCCAGTATTTTAAGTGACGTGATATATTGCGACTGATGACAAAATTGCATAAATTCCCAGTTTTTATAGGGATTCAGGAGTTTGAAAAAATTTATGTTTCGTTCCAAAAATTTATGTCTTTTGTTTTCACGATCCATGACATATGATGAAAAATTTTTTCGCTATGATATCGAAAGAGTTTGAAAGCTAATAAAATTATCTTTAAAATAATATACCACAACCTACAGTTTATTGCATGGAAAATGTAAAATATGGTCTGCAAAAACCAGCGATGAAGTGATTCCAGTTTATAGCTCGCAAGTGTATATGTCATAAAATATAGAATGTTTGTAAACAAACTGCCATACTTAAGTTTAAATTTACTTTGTTGCCGCGTCTTTTTAAATGCAATCAACATAACTTGTCAATTTGAGATCATTGCGTAGGATCGTATCTGAAACTAGACAACATGCTAGTGAGATTTAGGTATTTGTGTGGTAGTTTGTGTACTAATATTCTACACAGAGCTGATAGTTAATAGGTGTTGTTGGTGCCATTCCAGTTTGAATACCAACCAAAGAAGGATGAAATCAGACAACAAAAATTTCTGCAAAAACGTTTGACTTCAAATTTTACGATATTACGAGTATAAGATCACCAGTGTGTAGGTCCACCCACATAATTATGATAGTTGCATGTTGTTGAACAATAGGTATTTTGTAAAATTTAATGTTAAAGTAATGCACACTAAGCTCCAATATTAGTTCTGCAATATTGCAAATTTAGAAGCATTTTTTAGATATAATACTAGAAAGGGAATAGTCACCTAGTTCTTATAAACATCCCTTGGCTAATGGGCATAAGTGTCATATTTATAGTCAGGTACATGATTGTTGATTGACTATAGTCTATTTAACTTTCAGAACTAGACACAAAGACTCAGAACCTGTCGATAATGTCTCAGAAGTACAAGAAGGATGCTTCGTACCTGAACACCAAGTCAATGCTGGTGAAGGCGACGGCAGGCGCCGTCGTGCTGCTGGTGGTGGTGCTCTACTTCTGGGTACTTTAGTCTATTCACAGCTAAATAGCTCCACGATCTTCACTACCACCATAACTTGGCTGCTTTTAGCCCAAGAATCCGCAGTTTGCCTTGTGGCCTGTATTTTGACAGGTGATAAGTTATTCATTGGGATTGGCAATACATGAATAAGAAAAGGGATCATAAATACATATTATGTTGGTTAACTTTTTCTAAATTCTTTGTGATATTGATTTAATGTAATATGTGTTATTTATTATAAATTTCAATGCCTGGGTATACAAGTTGTAGTTGTAAAACTGCAATAATTAGCGTTTCATGATCCCAGCCTTAAATTATTAATGACACAATGCTAGTACATCGTAAATCTTCCTTGAGAAATGTTACAATATTTTTATACAATCATTCCAGTGCAGTGAAGAATGAAAAAAAGATACTTTTACATTGATATTTTCATTTCCCTATGGGTAAAAAACAATATACTTACTTGCCCATATTGTACGATATAAACTGTAGAGTTGTAGCACAGAGTATAAAATAAATATAATTCATAAATCTGTAGGCATCTTAAAGCTCCGGGCACGGATGGATTTCTCATACAAACGTAATACCAAAATGATTTGTAATTTGAGCATATTTTCACCATGATCTGCTATTATTTTTATTGGAATAGTATTTATCTAGGTTCCTACCGCAAATTTTTTTCAAAACACTTCATTGAACTGAAGTTAAACCAAATCGGATTATTTCAACAACATGTTTTCTTATTATTTGTGTAGCTAGACAGTTTTTTTCAAAAAAGCTTGGTGTAGGAACCTAGATAAATACTATTCTAATACAAATAAAAGCAGTACATAGTGAAAATATGCTCAAATTACAAATCATTTTGGTATTACGTTTGTATGGGAAATTCATCCGTGCCCGGAGCCTTAAATATGACCCAGTAAAGCAAATCTATGGACATGCTTGGTGATGGAATGTTGTAAATTTTATCACATTATTGTTATTAATGTATTTACTTATTTTAAGAATTAATAAAATATGCATTCTTTTCATTATGTTGATTTATTTTACCTCTATGTATCACAGTCAACCTTAAAAAAGTAAGTAGGTACTTGCATATTCTCACAACCAATCTCAGGTGTAAGGAAGTTGCTATATTTTGACAGATATAAATGTGAAACTCATAAAAATTTGTCACTTGCGATGTGCTTGAATATAACTTGTGTTTAAGTATTCGGGTAGTGTCCTCTAGATGACTTAAAAACTGTAAGCTGGTCCACTGTGTCCTTGATGTGTAGAGCTTTTGGAATGGTCAGTACCTGTAACAATGGTGAGAAATGTATTAACAAATTTACATGATGTAATTCCATTCATTTTATTTTATTGATAATCTAACATTAACAATTATTCAACTTAATCTTCTTACCTGCAATATCTTAATAAAAAAAACTTGCTTTCTAGAGAGCCATCTTATTGATCCAAACATCTGCACTGGGGAAGGGAGTACTAAGGACTGCAGCATTGCTTTGTACTGCGGAGACCTCAGATACACCACAGACACACATATCTTTATGTCTTGTGCTACACCACCCGTAGAATTAATCTGAAATGTAATTGTATCCACTTTCAACACAAACATTTTGTATGAACAGTTCATGCATAACCAGGTTTTCTTAACTGGCGAATGTTGATGGGGTTAAAAAACCTATTCGAAAGAGGTTACTTACCTACCTCACAGATGTGACATTGACCATGAAAGCTCTGCAGAATTCCAATAGTTCTAAACCAAGACAGTTCTTCTTCTAGAACTGTTGGCATTTCGATAGCAGACAAATCAGATACACTGCTGTAAACGTAGTTGGGACACTGAAAAAGAGGGAAATAAATTACTTGTATTTTCTACAGATTACCGAAGCTTTATATGGCCCGCACTATTAGTTATTCTAAGGGCCCGGGCATGATTTACTAAATAAATAGGTAGGTATATTAACTAGCGCACCGTTCGGAGAGGACTAGTAATAAATAAAAAATAAGTTTGGTTGGTGGGCTTTACTTACCCGGGTGTCTGGATGATTTGCAAATGGAACATCTCTGTAACTCTCGTTACTCGTCCTCGAATACATTACTACAGCGTTCAAACAAGTATCCGTCTGTTAAAATTATATAATTAGGTATCTTATTTTTTAACTTTTGCATAAGCAAACTATTCACTAAAATGTTTACAAACAGAATAAAGTGTGAATAATACATAGGTACTGAGATGGTATTGATTGATTGATTAATGTTAGGTAGTTACGGTAGTGAGTTGAACACTGCACGCACTACCATCCTTTACCAACAAGATTCTTGATTCAACGAACCGTATTTTACGTTCTCTATAACAGTTTTTCTACCACAGAGTAATTAGGTTTGGTTGGGCATTGTTTTCGGAGTTCACGGCGGAAAAATGGCAGAAATGTGATGTCCAAAAAAATGAAAACAATTACTGGGATCGCGATAGTAGATTTGATATTATTATCGATCCATTAATTATAAATTTGCAGAACGACTCTGATTCAAATTCCGATGGCGAAACGGAAGATGAAGTTGAAGCAGAAGCTCTGTCAGAATATCTGTAGATAATTTAGTTATAAAAAAATATAAACATATCGAAATAATATAATAAAACAAAAATATTGTTTATATTGGTACGATATCGTAAGATATATCCGACAATATCGATCTCATGTGTATTCTTGCTCTTTTTTCCTCGGCCCCCACTTCGCCGCACTTTCTTAGGGAGCGGTTTCGGTTACACGAGGCTAGTTTTTCAAGCCAGGATAGCAAGCTAGTGTCAGTAAGCTAGCAAGCTAGTACTTCTGGCTTCGTGTAGACAAAACTAGCTTCATTTCTAAGCTAGTAAACTAGTAAGGTAGTTGACAAGCCAGGACAGTTTTTAATAGGATGGAGTTCTATTTTTTAAGCTAGTAGCGCCCCCACCACTGATTTTACTATCCTGGCTTGTATACTAGCTTCATGTGGCTGGCGAAGCTAGTTTAAAGTTGACTCGTAAGCAGTAACCACGCGTTTTGTTTGTTTTAATCGCGACGAGTTTTTGAGATTTTAAGATGCCCAAACTAAGTACGGAGATTAATTCTAAATCTTCGTTGCGAAATTCTTCCAAAAGTAAAGCAGATGATCCACGTTCATCTCTTCTTAACATCCACGGTCTTTTTCACACCCGTTTCTGTAATTCATCTTCTAGTTCGTCTAGTGCGAATTGGCACAGTTTTCGAAGTAACTGTGTCAGTCGAATAGTGTTTTTTTTCGCGTGCAGTTCATTTTGGACGTGTGGTCACCTCGGTTACAGCAATAATACTAGCTTAAAATAATATAGCCTCATGTAAACAGAACTAGCATATTCCAAGCCAGGTCAGCTAGCCAAGACAGTTTAAGAAGAGAACTAGCTTGCTATCCTGGCTTGAAAAACTAGCCTCGTGTAGCCCGGGCATATAGGTTAGAACGAGCCTGATGTGTGATATCGATGGTCATGTTGACACCTCGTAACTCACATTTTTTACGAAATCAACTTACGCACATGAAAAAATTCGAATTAAAGCGCCAAAACTAAGAATTGTTAACTAGAAATCCAATGAAAATGTCACTCAAGCATTTTTTTCTAGAGTTGACACCTCACAGTTTCATGTATCAACCTGCTCACACTTACAAGCTGATACGAGTTGTCAATACTTGCGATGAACGTATGGGCACCAACTTTTTAAGCACTTAGTCCTTATGATTTGTTATTAAAAGAGTACGCTAAGGGTTTTCTTCATCTTCATCAGCCTATGTTAGTCCACTGCTGGACATAGGCCTCCCCTAATGAGCGCCATAGCGCCCTGTCTTCGGCTTGTTGCATCCAGCTTCTGCCAGCAGTCTTTCGCAGATCGTCATCCCACCTGGCCGGAGGGCGTCCTACACTACGTTTACCAAGTCGCGGTCTCCACTCAAGAACACGTTTACACAAGCGGTTATCGGTTCTTCGCGATACATGGCCGGCCCACTGCCACTTCATTTTGCTAATTCTCTGAGCTATGTCGATGACTTTAGTTCTCTGTCGGATGAATTCGTTACGAATCCTATCCTTCAGAGAAACTCCGAGCATAGCTCTTTCCATAGCTCGCTGAGCGACTTTGTACTGGTGGACCAACCCTATCGTGAGTGTCCACGTCTCAGCTCCGTAGGTCATGACTGGTAGGACGCACTGATCAAAAACTTTCGTTTTTAAACATTGCGGTACGGATGACGAGAAGACTCGGCGTAGTTTTCCGAACGCTGCCCAGCTTAGCTGGATCCTCCTCTTGGCTTCCTTCTCGAAATTGTTTTTACCCAACTGCAAAATCTGTCCGAGGTAAGTGTACTCAGAAACAATTTCGAGAAGGTGGCCATGTACGATCACCGGTCTTGGATCAATGTGGGCATTGATCATGATTTTGGTTTTATCCAAATTCATGCCAAGACCGATACATCGGGAGGCTGAAGCTAGACTGTCCAGCATCCGGTTCAGCTCCTCTAGCGACTCCGCCATTAAGACTATGTCATCAGCGAATCGCAGGTGTGAGATGTACTCGCCGTTTATGTTGATGCCCTTGTCTTTCCAGTCCAGCGTCTTAAACATATCTTCCAACGCGCTCGTGAACAGTTTCGGGGATATAACATCCCCCTGCCTCACTACTCTGCGCAGTTGGATCGGTTTAGTCTGCTGGTCCTATACTCGGACACTCATCGTAGCGGCTTCGTAAAGACATCTCAGCACCTCGATATAACGATAGTCTACTTGGCATCGCTGTAAGGATTGTAGAACAGCCCAGGTTTCAACGGAGTCAAAGGCCTTCTCATAGTCCATAAAGGCCAGACACAGGGGCTGATTATACTCTTCGGACTTCTGTATAATCTGCCTCACTGTGTGAATGTGGTCTATGGTACCATATCCTCCGCGAAACCCAGCCTGCTCCGATGGCTGAAACTCGTCGGGTCTCCTATAACTCGTGAGAATAGCTTATAGATGTGACTTAGGAGCGAGATGGGTCTATAATATACATCCACCAAGTATGCAGATTTGCAAGCTCTTAAGAGTGTAATCCCTGCAGATTATCACCTTTTTTACGACAACTTACCACACCACTAAATAACGAAAATCTTCAATACATTATTTAAGTCTCTGTTGACTGCTCGTAACTCACTTATTCATAAGATTTTTTTTTAAATTGTCTACTCGTAACTAATATTAAATTCATTTTCTAGAAAATACCCCGAATGGACCCTCTATTTTTTGATTTCCTCATAAAAATAAACGAATTATCTACGAACTACATTTTTGTTTTATTTTATAATCATCTCTGGCAGAATCTAGAATGTTTTTTTTACCTACTGACAAATTTGACGTAAAACACTTACGAGGTGTCAACTTATGACCATCGATATGTTGTTTTTATTTTTCGGCAGTTTTTTGTTTTCGTTAGTAATGTAATAATTTAGAGTACAGGATACGTACGTAGTATCCCTTTATAGTTTGTGAATACAGGCAAAGTATGTAAAATGTCGCCTGCCCTTGTTGATCTAAGGCCAGACCAGCATCTCCTGGATCATAATTTCGAAGGCTACAAGTTGAATTTGCAGTCTTTACCGCATTACTCCTTTGATCTCGAAAGCCGTGTGGACAGACTGTACCCTGATGACGAGCAGTGTTCCTACCTGCACGCAGAACTCTTCTTACTGCACAACCACCTTATCCTCGACATCTGGGACTATTCCTTCAATTACTACTACATTGACAACAAACGCCAGGTGAGACATATCTCATTCGAAAATACCACGAATAGCTTCCAGGGCAGAGTTGTGTATGATGTTCCTATAACCGTTGAGCGGAAATCGGGACATTTCAACCCTTGCCTGTCTTTTCCGTCCAGCAAACTAGCTGTAATCAGCGATGGCACAGGATACTTGCATATCCTGAACACAGGGCCTAGAAATAGGGCTGGAACAAGCCCAACATGGGAAACTGTTAATACATACCTTGTGCTAGGTGATGACAAATACTTTGATATCATTGATACAAGACTCCAAGAGAAAAATGATACACTGGTTTTGCACTGTCTGATAAAATCCATTGAGCACAACTATGTGCACTACAAAACTGTCCTTTCATGGATCTCATACAGCTACAAAAATGAAGCATGGATACAAACAAGTTTAAAAAAAATAGAAGGAAAAGGAATACTGCATTATGCTGCTTTAGAAACCACATGTGGGGCTTTGTTCATTGCGTCAGATAATGGCTATGAGCTTACCTTCGACTCTGAGAAGCCTATAGTAACGGAGGAGATGGAGAGGGAATATCCCGAGAGGAAACTCATGTATACCTGGCACCAGGCTTTCGGAGAGCTGTGTATCACTCTGAAATTGGAACCAAATTTCAACCGAGAACTTTTCCAATGTCAAGTTGACAGGCACACTATAAAAGTGAGCTATGCAGATAAAGAGATTATCAATGGTAGGTTGATGCATAGGGTAGATGGCGAGCTGACCACATGGAGAATATTAGATGATGGTCAGGTCGATATCCTCATCACAAAGTCTATTGATCAGAGTTGGGAGGATTTACTGGAGAACATAGATGAGAATGGAGAACAGATTATGGATCCAGAGATGATGGAGGAAATTCACCGAAGACTGGCTCATCTCTGCTCTGAAGAAGAAGTCACAGGGGACCACCCACTACCATACTTGCCAACACAGCAGATTGAAGAATGTGATGCACCTTCTGATGAAGACACAGTCTTAGGTATGTTTATAGTTTAAGTAGTAATTGATGTCCATAGCTTAAGTTATAAATTGCTTGTCATTTTAAGGGACACTTGCTTTTATTTGCAGTGCGTATGGATGCAACCACTCATGAAATCACCCATCGCGCTCCTCTCAGCGTAAACCAGTACCTCTTCAGCATCAGAGTACAACCAAATGAAGCACCTGTTTTAGCTCTGCGACATGATGTTGATGCATGCATCTGGCAGCCTTTTGACCGACTGGAGAATAGTAACATCTGGCCAGTCAAGCATCAGGGCACTCTGATGGCCTTTGGGTATGTGCAGGCTTCAAAGCAAAATAAGAAATTTGTTACATGCCCTCCAGACTTTTCCTACAGTGTAGTCTGTGAGCAATCTAGGCACATCTTCATCTACCTGAGTCCTAACAAAGCAGATGGACAGCTCAGGAAGAGAACAGCAGGAGTAATGAAGCCTGTAAATGTAGGTAATCAATATGTTTTCAACATTGATCCATTTGGTGAAGTGGCAGGAATAAATGCAACTAATGAATTCCTATTCATTCTAACTGAGACCAAACTTGTTGCAATACAAATTAATTAGGAAAACCAATGTGATTAGTTAAACAATCTTTAATTTGCATCTACATAATCTTAGCCAGCTTCTTTATCACTATCACTCAGATTTTCTTCAGAGGAGTAACCAGTAGTAAAAAGTAAATTCTTAGGCCTTTTTTTCTTTTCTTCTTTTATTTCTTTTTCGATCTCCAACTTTTTCTGAATAGCTATTTTTTCTGTCATTAACTGTTTTGTCTTTTTCCTGTCTGGTTGACCATGTGTGTGAACATTTTGGTTTAAAGTCTGATCCTGTTGTATCTTTATACTTGGTTTTTCATCATCATAATTGAATTCATCTTCTGTAAGTAAAATTAATATAGTCATTTATGTATTCATTCACATAAGGTTTCTAAATCTCTCAAAAATCTGATAATTTACCTGGTGTTATGATTTCAAAATTGTATGCATGGTCCTTGAGTACTACAAAAACTATTGGGAATTCAACAATACACTTCCCAGATAGATTTTCAGCCAACGACTCACTTAGGTCTAGTTCAAAGAATTTCCTAGAAGAACTCTTTACTTTCTCAGCTGAAAAATATTTATTTTACTTGCATCTATTTATAAATGTTGTATTTATTTATCTGCTTGCGTGAGGACAGATTTGGGCAACTTGGCTACCATCATCATTATGACTGGAACTGGAAGAAAACTGGCAAATCAGACATAATTGCATAAGAAGTCAAGTCATAGATATGGACACCCAGATTTGTCCTTATGCCACAGCACCTCATCAATATTAATAAAATTATGATTCTGCATGTTAATAATGCCAGGTACAAGATCTCCTGGTAAGTTAATCTTAAATATCTCATTATGAATTCAACTCTTGTTATGTATATAATGTATGACATGTAGGTAGATATTATATTAGAATAAGCAATAATGGCATAGTTTGTATAATTATTTCTATATTTACATTGGTATGAATAAAGTACAATTAGTAAAAAATACTACTTTAATGTGTGCTATCCCAAACATACCTTTTAGAAGAATTTTGACTCCTCGGAATCCAACAGCTTTGTAAAAACTCAATGATTTAGAGCCTTCGAAGGAAACTGCATCTGGGTTCAAATATTTGTCAAGCAAAGAGGAGAGTTTCTTATTCTCTGCGCACTTCTCATCTACAAATTTTAGTGGTTTCTCATCAACATTAGGAAATATCCACTCTATCCGCCAGTGTATAATGTTAGTCTTGTAATTATATCTAGTGCTGTTCAATGAATGTCTGGTAAAGTTTTGAGCCAGGAATTGTAAGACTACACCCCTCTCTCTGGCTGCCATTTTTAGCTTGAATAGATGCTATAACAGGACAATATCATAATATTACAGAAACAGTATTAGACGTAAAAAATAGCAAAGCTTTTCCTATATTAATTTTGCAACATAAATTCTCACCACAGGCAAATCTTTATCAATTCTAGTAAATTTCTTCTTCACATCGCGTTTGACAGCGTACACGAACCGTGCACATTCTTCCAACATCCTGTAATCGCTCAGTAGGTCTGTATCAGTGAAGTTTTTCATCCGTATAAACTTCGTGCGATCTCGAATACCATCGCATTCTAATTCTTTCTTGTGAATCGTGACGCAAGAGAGGCAACACGTCTTCACTTCGCATTTAGGGCAGGTGTATTTAGCATCGTTTTCTCCACAAACTTCGCACTCGCCGAGCCTATGAATGTAGGGAATATTTAGAACATTTTTATCTTCCTATTCATCCAAGAAAAAGAACTGAAATATTAAGCGGTTGTTTACCTGGGCACGTCAGAGCGCTTTGCGTTGGTATTTGTTTCACTGCCCGACGACGACATTGCAACCCATAAAGTGAGAATTGTGAGAAAATAGAAATGGAAACCGTGTCCACGAAAATAATGAAAACAAAAACAACTTTCTAGAGAGGTTAGATAGCTGTCAAGTACATGCTGTCCTTTTTCGTTTCGTTTCACACGGCGTGAGCTGGGCTGCGTTCACAAACTACGCTCGAGCGCGCTCGGAGTGCAACTAGGTCGTTCATGACCTCAGGAGAAACGCTCGGTTGTTATAAAGCGTTCACAACCTGCGACGGTTGCAACTTTTTACCGGTGTTGACTTGACTTCTTTGATATGGCAATTTTACCGGTGTTATTCGATCGACGACTTGATCGACGAAAAACACTCTGACATTGACAGCTGTCATATTTTCCGTTGTCATAGTTCATTATCTACTTAAATATCAAGATTTCTACAGAAATTTAAAAATTTTCAGTATTTATCAGTTATCGATCGTAGTTACAGTCAGTAGATACAATTTACCTCAAAGTAACCGAAAAACAAAACAAACGAACGTCCGGCAACTGTAACGTCAGTTTTGTCATGATAATGTCAACTTTGACGTTAAACAACCGACTCGTTCAGAACCTTTGGGTAAGTTAAAATTTACACCAAACAACCGCACTCTGAGCCTCTGAACGCACCCCTGTGCCTATGCCTACGTTATCGTAACGTTTTGTTTATGCCATTTTATTTCACTATCTTTCTCCAAAGAAGCTTGATTTTATGGGATCAACAGAGCTTCAAGGTGATGACTGGGATATGGCATGCTCTGATGACGAGCTCACCAAAAATGGAATGTTTATTGGAAATCATTGGATGCCCGACCCCAACGAATTGGAAGATCTCTACAAGACTATTGACAAAAGCGGGACTGTTACTCTAGAGTGGAAATGTCCTGGTAGGCGGCCACCTTCTCCCGCGCCTATTAGCAAGGATAACCAGCCCGAAGCTCCTGTATCGCCGGTTAGAGAAGAAAAGTCTGATTTTGATTTTATGGACGAGGTGAGTTCGCTGAGGTTGCGGGTGAGGAGAGAGGGGGAAGATACACTCAGGGGCTCAGCCAAGAAGAAGACAACGTCATTTGACGGGATCCTGTCCAACATGATCCGGCACAAGAGGATCGAGCAGATGGAGAAGCAGGCTAACACTCCCCCGAGCACACCGTCGTCCAGCGCCACTTGACACTCACTCCCTACTTAACTTCTACTGGAAGTCATCAATGAAACATATTAGAAAGGGGAACATGCTGTTAAGTTTATTAAAATAATTAAATAATGAGGAACAATCCACATAGCATAATCTAGGCAGCCCCAATCTAGCTTTCTTATGTTATGGGTCCCTAAATATTAGTACATGAACACCTGGATCACAATCGCACATCTTACAAACATTTGTTCAGAGGTGGGACTGAAACCTCTGGCATCGCAGACGGACAATCATCTGCCACATCTGTTTTGTACCCTAATATATTTAGTTTTAACCCTGACCTCAAATCGAAAACTACTGTTTCGGTATGCTTGATCAGATGATTATAAAAAAATTCTCCACACCAATAACCTCATCATCTCAAGGTCATGATCTACCTTGAATGCTCCTCCGAAGTATATTATATAATTACAATTATGACAATGAAGCTTACAATTAGTTATGGTGAAGCTCTGATCCGATACAACCTTAAGAGTTGAGTGAGATATGACTAAATAACTGAACAAGCATACCAAACTCCAGAATATTTTGGAGGAATGCTCGAGAAACCCTCATAAGTTTTAGTGAAGGATTAGTTGAAGTAATGTCTAGAGATATGATGGTTAGATTTTAAAACTGCTTAGAGCATCCAAAATTAAATAAGTGTTTAAAAATTCTGTTTTACTGTTTTATTTTGTCTAACTATTTTTGATTATTATGTAATGAGTATTTACAACACCCAAGTATTATAACTATAATGACAACTTTGCTGCTTGCGGGTGCAGTAATTTCTCATTCTCCTCTATTAGCTTATCACATTGCTCCATGTTATTGATAATGTGAGGCAACTGCCAGTGTTTTCTCAGCAATGCTAGCTCCAGGTCAAACTGGCCCTGTCGGATGCACTGGACGCCGGTGCAGTGGGCTGACGTCTTTAGTTGGACTCCTAGGTCATGCACCAGTGTCCATAGATATTTGTCATATTCATTCACTGATTGAACCTCTGGAAAATATTTTAAAAATAAATATGATTAATTAACACATTCAATGCACCTTTTTCCTTATGTCTTGCCTACCTTAAAAAGATTGAAGTGAACAAGGAATCAATGTGATGAAAATCAAAGTGTTTTAAACCTTACAGTATGGATTCTAGGACACGTCAGAAAACACAAACTACATAAGTACTTAGGTAAGGTACTGGGAAATAAAGTGATCACTTTGATTCATTGTTCACTTCAATCTTTTAGAAGAAGGGAACAAGCAAATCTTTCCTACGATAAGTCTATTTAGGATCTACAAATAATAAAAAAACGTATTTTTAAAAAAATCCGATTTGGTTCAATATAATTTCAGTGAAGAGTTTTGAAAAAAAAATTGTTGTAGGAACCTAGATGGGACCCTTTTAAATTTACTATCTAACTTAGAACGTAGCTTTTTAAAAACAAGTAGGTACGACAAGTGCGAGTGTAATTCGCGCGCCGAGAGTTTTAAACTTTTGTCGTATAGGTAGGTAGTACTACGTATATTGACGACGTCTTGGCGCGATGGGCCAGGGTCCGCTTACGAAGCAGGAGGTTGCGGTTTGATTCCCGCCTCGGGACTAATATTTGTACGATCTGCAGATTATTAATGTTCGGGTGTTCTAGTCCTTTTCTACGTCCACAAAAATAAATCATCTACTGTGATACCTATACTTTATTATATTAACTATAACATCTATCGTAGTAGTACCAATAACACAAGCTTTGCTTAGCTAGTAGCTAAATGATGCTTTGTGGATTATCCTGGTTACATTACTCTTCTCATATTTTTTTTGAGCATGGTGGAATTTATTAATTCAATAATCTTAGTACCTAAAAATTCTTGGAGCGCAGCAGTGGAATACATTGAGTATGGACTTAGAAATTTTGAGAACAACGGTTTTGGGGCGCTGTGAAACTACTATTACAGTTAACAGAGATTAGTGGGTACGTTAGTGGGTTGATACCTAAATCTTTTTTACGGCTTTTTTCAACGTATTTTACACTACCTAAGTATGAAACTAAGACGATTTTAGATTTTAAACTTTTTAAAATATTTTGAAAAAGGTCAAAAAAATTACCATCCCCTCTATATCTCCGAAGATTGCAGAGCGATCGATGTGAAATGTACCAAGTGTTTGTAGATATGGATCTATATTTTACAGGAAAAATATAGAATATTCATACAGTGCCCCCATTGATTGTATGAAAGTTCTATAATCTAACAATATTTCAAAAACTATTTTGGAATCTACAAACGAATAGGTACCTTTCATTTGATACCACTTTCGACTCCGTAGGACCCATTTAAAATTTCGATTTCAAAATTTGTAGGTACTGAAAATCTTCATTATGATTTTTCTATAAATCTGTGCGGGCCCACAAAATTATTTCAAATTTCAAGTCAATAGCTGCAGTAGTTTCTGAGATATTAAGGATTCAAAACACAAAACAGACACAAAGCGATCCCATGAGGGTTTTGAAACCGATGTCAAAACCCTAAGGAGAATGGTCTATCTACAAATAATAAAAAAACGTGTTTTTTTTTTAATCCCATTTGGTTTAATTTAAATACCATGACGCTTTTTTGAAGTCGTCGTTGTCTAATACATACTTAACTTACCTATTTATTTAGCAAAAGAATCTTTCAGGTTATGACCTCGCCTAGCGATGAACTCGCTACCTAGTAGTAGTAGCAGACTGATTATTTTCCTTTAATAGGTAGCTTATTTAATGTAAATTTATGTATTTTCTCAGTATTTGAGTCATCGGCACTTAAATAAAAGTTATGTGAACTGAACTCACAGGGTGCGTCGGTGGCATTCGATGTGTTAAAGTATACACATATTTGCCGTATTACATACTTTTAGTAGTTGAAATACAAACCCAATGTGAAGTGAGGCGGTTTGAAATGCACACATTTGAGTCCGTATATGACAGGCAGTTTACTATCGCCTGGTCTGATGGTGCCTTGTGATGCCAGCTCATACATTGTTTGGGAATCCATGTGGACTCCTGCCATTCTGAAAATAAAAGCTCTCATTCAAATCTGTATACAGGGTGTGGTGTAGGTGTACAAAGTATAATCCTTGAAACCAGAGTATCATGAGTATAGTCCAAAGCCGATAGAAAAAAAAAAGTTCTTTTGTTTTTGACTCTTAAAACAAGAATTCTTGTATATCATAAACGCATTACACGCCGCGCGGAGCTACCGACGATCAAAGCTCTATTGGTATTGGTATTAAACAAAAGCGGCACTTTAGTCGACCACGTCGCGTTCCGTGCTATTTGTGCCGATTAAAACGCGTAAGTGCCTCCCTACGTACCTTCTAGGTGACGATGTCGTAGGTATATAAATGAACAGTGAACTGAAACGGTGAAGCCATCGCTGGTGAGGCTGTTCCCAGGAGCGTGCCAACCCGGTTAACTATCCTAGCGACAAAGGCTATGTAACCTAACCAAAGACATTCATACGGAGCTAGCCATATAGGTATATCATAGGTACCTATGGCTAGCTCACCGTGCATGGCAACCAACAGTTCTCGACGGTCATCCTTGTAGAAATCTTGATTTTTCTCATGGAAAATCTAGGAGACAACTAGAAGGGCAGTTCGATTGAATTGCAGGTACATAATTTACATGAATATTTTAAATACGCCAAAAATGCCCACTAAGGCCTAATTAATAATTTATTTTATTAGTTGATTAGTGTTGATTATTTTAATTGTCTTAACACAATTTTTCTTGGCTGGCAAATGTGTGAGTTGGTACCTAGCTATTTTTGTCTCTCCTAAGCCAAAGTTAAGAAAAAAGGAAGGTGGTTTCAATACCTACGCGGCGACACAGCTGGCAATTCGGCGCGACGCGACACGGCGTTCTAGGATGGCTAGGGTGACCATGAGAACACGTACTAATAGCGGAGTAGTGAAATAAACAAATTAAAGAACTATTACTTTAAATAATAACATGTATTATTTTATTTTACAGTTAAACTTATGTAGTTTAAGTGAAAAGACTAACTCACACTAACACCTTGTAATATTCATATGACCATTATTTGAATATCTCGTCTTCAAATAACAATTTTCTGCTTAGTCTTATACATATATTATTAGCTAGCATTGAAATGTATTTCTCCCACCTTTGAAGTGATCTGGAAAATAAAATGAATCAGTAGGTACATACTGAAACATGGTTTTCTGGTGTGCTGCTTGCATGTGAGCGACTACGCCGTCCATTGTCTCGCGAGTCACGTGGTTGTACGTGGACTTCTCCACCAGCCTGCCGTTCCAAAAGTATGTGTCAGTTGCTTTACCTAACACACCATGGATTTTGAACGCTCGGGTCAGACGAGACATGTTGACGCGGTAGGTTAGTTTTGTACCATCGTTGATGCCCAATACTGAAAGGAATTGATATTTTATTTATAGCTAGCGACAAAAGTATAATTATTCTTGTGGATCCCTAACTTTTTTGAAAATTTTTTATAGCTTGTGTTCAGGGAAAATTTAGGATTCGAATGGTGAAAGGATTTTTTCGAATTGGTCCAGTAGCTTCGGAGCCTATTCAATTTAAACAAACAATCAAATCTTTCCTTTTTAAATATTGGTATAGATATTGTATTTTAAACACATTCACTACCTAAAACTTTACTTAAAATAATTATTTACTGTATTTGATTTAAGTACAGAGTTTTAATTATAATACAAACTCAATATTGAACTGTTTGTTAGTATTAGGAAATTATATAATATCCCAAAAATTCTATTTAGGAGGGACTTGAACCCGCTGCCCTTCCTCAGTACAGGAGGGTGATTCCATGGTGTCATGTACTTATTGTAGTGTATACAGCATTGTAGTGTAATCATTACAATTACATTACAATGCTGTGCGGATTGTCCAATATTAGGTTTAAAGAACTTTATTCTCATAAAAACACAATGGTTCACTTAAAATGAGATACAATTTGAACATAAATCTAGTTTTATATATAAGTTACCTCTGGAACCTAAATTTAAATTATAGCTAAATGTTATTAAGATATCGTTGATGTACTAGGTTAGGTTAAGTAAGGTTATAAAGTATGTACATGTAATTTAAGTTTGTTTTTAAAAGCGTTCAAACTAACACATTCTTTTATGGAATTTGGCAAATTATTAAATAGTGTAGCTCCATCTGATAGTATTGTTTTTCTACCGTAACTTGTACGTGTTTTAGCAACTTGTAATTTTATTTTATTTCTGAGGTTGTATTTATTTTCTTTCCAATGTAATTTAATGTTTGACTGAATAGAGTTTGAAGTAATTTTTTTTATCAAAATGCATGTATTATATATGTAAAGTTTATTTATATTAAAAAATTTAGTTTTATTGTATAACTCTTTTGTCGGCGTAAGATAGTCAAAGTGGTATAGGACTTTTATTACTTTGTTTTGGGTCCTTTGGAGTGGGTTTAAGTTTGTAGCAGCAGCTGTTCCCCAAATTTCTATTAAATATTCTATGTGTGATTTAGCAAGAGAATTGTAAATAATGTTTCGCACTGATTTTGGTATACATTTTGCAACTTTGTATAGAGCCCCTAGTAAGGATTTTAGTTTTGCTTTTACGTGTTCAATATGGTTTTTCCATGACAATTTATCATCAATCCACAGACCTAAATATTTTTCTACATGAGATTGCTGAATATTATTTATTACACCATGAAATCAAGTACCCTACAAAGTCAAAAATCTTTGGTACTCTCTTTGGACTATAGCGTTGTTATCTCCACCTACAGGGGTACAAGTTTTCCAAATTTTCTAAGAAATATGGCCCAATCAAGCAGGATTCATGGAAATCAGACTGGACTGAAAATGACACCAGATTGCAATCACTATAGTAAAGTCATCATTATAGTAAAGTCTCTATAAATTACAGAAAAATGCAACTTTAAAGCTTTTCTAAGTATAAATAAGTTTGTGTTAGTTCAACTCACAAAGTACTCCACTACTAAACAGTCCTAAATGAGTAGCCCAACTGCAGCGAAAGTCATCTTTGATGTACCGAGGTCCACATACCAGGGGGTCATCTGCATAGTTAGTGGTGAGTTTCACCTGCATGGGCAGGTTCGTGGGGCCAGATATCTCCACCCTTTGCTCATGGGGACGGTCAGGAAGATTATTTAGATCTGAAATAAACCAAATAAATTTGCCAAACTATGAAAAAGCAGTGCAATTGGCAGTAAGACTCAAATTACAGTTGTAGTTAGTGTATAATAAATTATTACCATTTAAGTGATGGTGCATAGCATTTGTGGAAGTGTCCTCTGTAGCGCGGTGAGCGAAGGTTCACCTGCGACGCAGGAGGCTGCGGGTTCGATTCGCGCCTCGGGATAAATATTTGTGCGACTGCAGATATTTGTTCAGAGGGATCTGGTTGTTGTCTATGTATAATAAAAAATATCTATTTATGTAAACAATATTGTATTATGTAAGTAGGTACATTAGTCATCTTATCATCTCTACCCCACAAGCTCTGCTTAGCTTGGGGCTAGATGATACTGTGGTGTGTGTACGGTGTGGATTGTCCAGCATTATTATTATTAGTAGTAGTTTCAAAACTATACAGGGTAACTCGTTATTCGACCTATTCCTATACGTCATAGGAAGGAACCAGTACGCTGTATATTTTTTTTAAGACAGAACTAACCTCTGCAAATATTGGTAACTATGGCATGTTGGACTTGCTTCACAGGAACGCATGGAGGCTTGTACACACAGATTAGTCCATTTAGCGATTTATATGCTGTACTAGCATTAAGAAATTTGACCATTACTTTAATAGTTGATCACATCACCATCAGAAACAAACGGAAATAAAAGCGTGTGTTTTGGTTTAGTTTTGTTTACATTTTTTTTTTTTTTGCTATCGATTATAATCCTCTTGGTGATTTGTGGAAACTTTTGCCAACTTCAATAAGGTACGTTTGCTTTGAGGTTTGCTTGCTTGCTTGCCATCAAACTTTGAGTATCTAGAACGGGAGTTGGCAAGGTCAGGATACCCCTCTGTTGGTCACAAGACTTTACTGACCATAGACGAATAATAAAACTACTTCACCCGTAACTTCGCGGCCATTTGCTGTCGTTTCGTGTCGCGAGGTAGTGCTCACCAAAAATGGTGAATTGTGCGGTTTATGGGTATAAAAGGCAATTGGAGACATCCAACTTAAGGGTACATAGTGTTTCCTATCACAAGTAAGTGATATTTTTCTGAATTGTTTTTTGTTATATTGTATAATTTCGATTTTAATAGAATATCAGTTGCGACATTTTTATTCCTTGGTAGTATCCTTATAGTTTGTGATTCCTTGGTAGAAGGCGTAGTGCGGGGACAAGTTGAGTGAAATTGATTGAACGAATGATGGAATGAACGAAAAATTTGTGTAAATGTTGTGTGTATGCGATGTTTTTTGAAACAAAAAATCTATTGATATAGGAAAATTGGTTATGCAAATGTATACAGATACCAGAATCCATTTTTTATGGAAAAAATGTGTACGTCACATTTACAATAAATTATTCCATTTTAAATGTAATATAGATTTATAAGAAACAACAAATAAAATGACACAAATAATGATATATAATAATATAGTATAAATAATATAATACTATTATAAGTCAGAAGCAGATTTATTTATAAAAAAAAAGGAATTACAAAACAACCTCGATACAGAAAGACACAAGCGAAGTGATGATAGATAGCTCGTGTTTTTTCTTTTAGTAGGAATTTTCTCCATCAATTTATTAATATTAATAATATAAAAATACCCTTTTTATATGTAGCGCAGGAACACCGCACTGATCATGACATGAAACACGGCGGCGGGGTGGCCCGATCTACATAATGTTCTAGATAAAATTTTATTATCCCTGTACCTATCACAATAAATATATTTTCTGTCTTTCTTTCTCTCTTTCTAACTGCCGCTTTTCTTCTCCTGCTCTCTATGAAAACATATAGATATAGATAATGAAAACTTTTCGATTTGCAAAAATAAAAAAAAAATTGTCCCAAATAGACGGGGCGTCAATTACAAATTATGGTTCTTAGTTAATGTCAAATGAAAGGAAAACCAACTTTTCGCTTTTCTCTCATTCGGAACAATTTTTTTTCTATATTTAAATGCATGTCTAAAATCCCTCAGTAAGAAACAATACCTTTATCAAAAAAGCATTGTATAATTTTAACAACCCTGATTTCATTCATTCGAATTCATTATTTTTTCGGTCTTTTAACATCCAGCACTACTTTTTTGTGTTAGTGTGTAACTAAACAATAGTGTAACAACACTAATTCTATATTTGTGTGCGTGTTCTTTTGTTTGTGTCCAGCTTTTACTTTAGTGTGCGTTTATATGGACGCGTTATTTTTCTGCATTAGTGTGCGTGATTATGTAAACGTGTGCTGTACCGTATTACCTCGCTCCCCTCGAAATCTGACAGAAAGATTTTAGTACTGACAGAAGCGCTTGGCAACTCCCGTTCTAGATACTCAAAGCCATCAAATAAAGATTCCTTCTTCTTCTTAATTCATGGCTCTCTACGCTTATCTCACTGCATCTCAGCACTGCATTAACTGCCACAACTCTGCCTACCTGCCTAGACATGTCATGTTCGTTTTTATTATCATCGTTGTTGACCAACGATGTCATTGTACGTTGTTGCCAACGGATAGCGAGTGGGGGAACATCGGATGCCCAACGACAACGAACGTCCGCCCACACCGGCAGGTTTCGCTGCGCCGCTGCTGAGGTAGTCACTAAATGTGTAGCATCGTATTATCCTCGATCACACCTTGATGCACATCATAATGTAGTTAGAATCACTTAATTCAATACAGTACAGTATGTTCGTAGGGGTATTCATTATAAAAAGTTGTAGATTTTCCTCCGATAGTACAACTTTGATTGAATTGTCAAACGTAGGTGTATATTTATGAGATATTTATCTACTAAAACGACAACGACATCGGAGTGATAAAGTCCGTTACAGTGATATCAAACCCCAACATCGTGGTTCACAACGGATGCTATTAAGAACGATGCGCATTGTTGTGGTAAATCAACGACAACGCCCATTGGCAGACTGCAAGTGTCCATGTCAAAAATAAAACACTGTTGATATCTCAGTTGATATTCATGAGATAGTAGCTCAGAAAAACGAAGTCTATCGTATAGGATATTAAGATCGTTTTTCTGAGGATAGTAGGTACCTATTCTGTGCTATTCTTAAAGTGCTTAGTGTTTCCATACTATTCAAACCACAGAACACTAATATCCGTTTCAAACTTATTACTACTTTGGGCAGTAGGATCACGATAATTTCTCATTAATCTATGTTATTTTCATTTAGGGTAAACTAAATGAAATTAATATCGACAAAAACATAACCCTCCTAGCGCAGTTGGGTAATATATATTATATGTTGTGATGTTAACAAATATGTAGGTCTTTTAGTTTTAAAATAAAAGAAACCATGATGCTTATCTTAATTTTTTTATTACTGTGCACCGTTTTGATCGTAATAATGAGTGTAGGTTTTATTAGAAGGGATGCTTTTCTTTGAGGTTTCTTTTGTCCACAATTGACGGCTAACGTCAAGCGTACTGTCAGTAGACAAATCATTCAATTTTCAACTCACTTTTTCATTCATTATTTTAGATAGATTATCTGTAGTTTAGTTGTTTGTGTCGTGTCGGTTGGGCGGGTGAGTTGTCGTCGTCGCGATTTATTTAGTTCTAATTCATGAAAGGCCCATCATTCGAACTGTCTTCCTTGCGAAATTCTAAATAACCTCATCCTTGAAAACTTATAGTGAAAGTTATGTGTGAAAAAGGTATCTGACCACAAGTTGTCTCGTGGGTGTGCTACTGCCAGAAACTGGTCGGAGCTTTTCAAGTAAACTATCTTCTTGGTAAGTTTTTACATCATGTTTATTGCCAATTTCATAAACATAGATGCTATGTGCACAATAATTCGGTTATTTATGCAATAGACAGTGCGGGTATGACCTAAACGCAGCTGGCTAGCACCCTGCCTGTTTGGGCTATGTATGAGTAAGAATGTTCCAGCGCCCATTAGATAAAATCGGTTGTGTAGCGTTGTTACTTCCTACTTGTTTGATCATTCAACATCAACAACAACAACATCACCAGCCTATAATAGTCCACTGCTGGACATAGGCCTCCCCTAATGAGCGCCATAGATGGCATCATTATTTGGGGGTTATTGCCCATAATCCCCACGCTGGGCATGCGGGTTGGGGATCGCAGTTCGGTGTAGTTGTTCTGCAGAAGGCGCTGCTGCCCACCCCTGCTGTGTTTCCCTTAGTCGCCTCTTACGACTCCCACGGGAAGAGTTGGGGTGGTGAAATTCTATGCCGGCACCACACGGTTTGATCATTCACTGTAATTTTATTCAATCACAATTATTAATGAACCTTGCTTACAACTTTACCTGCTTTGAATACATAATAGTATTTGAGTATGTAAACTGCCATTGCATGACATATAATATTGAGCATCCACTAGTCTCACCTGATCTAAAATCATTCATATTGTTACCAATTCTTACAATAAGTAATTATCATAAAAAGAATATTATGTGTGTTTTATACAAGTACCTTCCTAATAAAGTTGAATGAATTCATAGCTAATGAAGTACTAAATTTCTTCAATAACTTTGTCCGTACCACTCTTACTCACTTTTATATGCAATTGATGATGTCTTCTTTGCTGACAGGCAATATACGCGGATATTTTATGTAGATAGTATGTTACAGACAACAGGTGATGTCAGTATCCGTCTCTTATCACATTATCACTCAGCAATAACCCCAAATTAAACATTTACTCAGATAAGTAAATAACTATATTTATAGTGACAAGATAATTTAAATTTCTTTGCTTTATTTATTGCTTCATTAGGCCCCACCACAATATTTGCTTCTATTCTTGCTTCTTATTCAGATATCATAATTATTTTGTAAAAAGAACAAAAACACAAAAACAAGTGAGACACAACATGTAAGACAAATTTAATTTAGTCTTTGTGACTTTTAAATTAATTATGTTGAACTGTCCTCTATTGTAAGCAGTTTTCTTGAAGAAGGCTGTATTCCCAAGATACAATCTAACTACATTAAAAGTTCATGTACACAACACACACACTTGGCCAGTTTACCACTGAATAACTAACTTATAGCCAGTTAGTGGTGATGGGTTAACGTTGCAAAATAAGCGAGACTACCTACTAAGTACAGTACTTTTATAGTAAACTAGCTTTTGCCCGCAACTTCATCTTGTGGCCCTATACTATCCCATGGGAACATGACACCGGATAAAAATCCCATGTCCCCCACCAATTTTAAACCAAATCAGTTCAGTGTTCTTGAGTTATAAATAGTGTAACTAACAACTTTCTTTTTTATAAACATCCAACCAGTCACTCTTCAACACACACATACACACACACACACTGCTGAACATGCCCCCCTCAAGAGATTTTGACTAATGCTTTAGGACTTATGGCAAATTACATACTTCAAGGTAAAAATTAAAAACACTAAAAGAAATGTATCTTGCGCCAACAAGAAACAATCAACATTAACCATCATGGCACTTTGTGATCGCAGTGAAAGTGTTCAACATACACCTGTGGAAGCTGTTCCGCTTCCACTGGTAGGGCCATCCTTACGACATCTGCAGACTGAGTTAAATGCCGGGTTGGTTTTTACGCAGGGACCGCGGCGGCTCGGTGGCAAATTCCATTTCTTAAAACGCCCAGGGTCCATTACATTACTCAGAACTGTAATTAAGAGTTATCAACAAAATTCAAGATAATTAGTTCGGCGGTCAAGTAGGCCGCCATAAGGTAAAACTGCGACCTTTCGTATCTTGATTTCATTGAGTTTGTCATGCTTGAGGAATCATTCGCGGCAATTACTTACGCGTCGCAAGGTGTGGAGAAATCCTCATAAGTAAGGTGTAGTTTCGCGTAAAACTTAATCGATATTTTAGTCTTGTTTTTGTTACTTAACCAGGCATTGCAGACGTGTTCTTTGATCGTAGGTATAGTTAGTACTCTTAAGAGCAGTAAGTAAATAGTTACCTATGTACACGAAAGGTTATATACTAATGAGGATGAATTCTTTAGATCTTTAGCAGATCGCGTCCGAGTCCAACCTGGATCCCTATAAGGGCCTCCAACGGCCGTCGTCAAGGCTACGATCAAAGTAGTCCGAGGAAAATGCGAAGGTCACCAGATTTCGATACCGAAGCCCTGTCTCGGTCATACTGATCCAACTTCTTTGATTCGGTTTTCATAATGACCGATGTCAAATGACCTTGTTTGTTTGGCTATTTAATTTTCTTCACGTTTTTGTTCTTACCAACGATTTAGGCAATAACTTTTTTTTCGCTCGTACAATAGCTACATGCCTGACTGGTTAGACGTGGTAGTAATGTACGTATTTAATACATTTGATGTTAGCGTACGCGTTTCAGTTTCTAATTATTCTATTAGTTGGAATAGAGGCTTATTGATCAGATCACTCATACCCCGTGTTACATGTTCCTTGCGTGGAGTTCAGAGCTAAGTTTCGAGTTAACATAGATATGTTCCGTGTACTGTTCTAAAAATGGACTTTGTCTTGTAGTCGATGTTCCTGTGTTGGGATACGATTGTTCAAGCTCTTTGAATTCTTCTCTTCAATCGCTATCTGAACAAAAGAGTTCGACGTGAAAACAAATCATGCAACACAAATGGCAGTCATGGCAGGTTGCATTTAAAACTACTACATCACGTGTTTTCACCAAATAAACAGGAATAGGCAAAATTGTTCGAGAACACGGTGCGATAGGCAAATCGTAAGCGATATCAAGAACTCAAACGTGTCGCATATATTTTCGTATATAAACAGTAAAAAAAGTAAGGCTGGCGCTGGCTTTCTATATTTCATGTTAACATTTTTCTCAGAATTTCGATGACTTTATTCTTAAAAAAAAAAAAACAAAAGCCAAGTCTTACGTGTCGTCCATTAATTAATCTGAAAGCGTAAAAGCGACCCCTTGAATGCTAAAGTACAGAAAATAGGCGTAAGTGTGTCGTGGAACCCGCGACCTCGCTTTCTCAGTCCTTCTATCTCAGCTATTAAATTACAAAACGTGCTCTTTATCTGCTGAACTTGTCATAAAATCCACTATCATTTTACTCCTTTTTTTCCACCGTCGAGTAAAAGACAGGGTCGTGCAACCTTGAGCTTATCGCTTCTGAAGTGTGAGAGGTGGAAATGCTTCGAGTAGCATTTATCAGTGAAATTAAAAAAGAACACGACTTGCTCCGATAAGCTGTTGCAATATAAAATAAATAGCCACAAAACAACGACGATTTAGAAATATCACGTTTTGAAAACATACTATGGTTTGACGTAGAAATCTCATAAACCATCCAAATGAAACTTGAAGGATACTTCTAAACAGTTTCAAGCAAGTGTTTTGCTTGTTTATCGTTGGTGAAGTAGTGCCAACTGACAACGCACAGTGCTGCAGTACAATCACTTGCGCTGGTGCACACTCAAGGCATGTGACGTGAGGATGACGATAGTTTTCCACTTTAAAATTTCACGAGTTTATACCCGTGCTTAGCCTATGTAAATGGAGCAATTTGTTCGATATATCAATTACGCTGCGATACCATCTTCCTTAACCACCACGCATAATGGACCGAACTGAGTCCAAATGCGGAAATAGGAGTACTCCTACCTAAACCTAAACCTACCATCTTCCTTTGTCTTTGAAATGAGACCAGCCACATAATGTTTTAATATAATTCATTAGCAACGGAGCAAATAACCTGATCTTACATTATAGTCTATAGGTACCTTCGACGGTAATGAAATGAATGAATATCGTTCGAGTTTCATACGAATGTGGTCGCTGCCAACTAGCTCTGCATTGTTCACCAGACACTTGGGTAAACGTAAACCGCACTACTGCAAACATCTATTGTCAGAAACAAGAGATTAAAAAATTATCAATTGTTGTCTGTTTCATCTATCAACATCGGCTTCGCTTCCAAATGAGAATTCCGATTTGACAGAACTCGTAGTATTTTTTGTGTATGTATTTCAACTTCACGTTTGTTCAATTCAATTACGTTGAGTTCCTTATTAGTAGGTACCATATCTGAAAAAAAGTCATAGATATAGGAAAAAAATATATAAATGGAAACTGTTAGTAGGTACAACTAATAGTTGGCCTTGCCATTGTCACAGCCAGCCGCCCGGTCAAAGTCACCAAGCGTGGCAATTGTATGAAATAGATAGATAGACGCATTAACCAACAATACACGCTGCCGCCGCCGCTAGCAGTCTTAATTATAAATATTGTTGCTATAATGTCAAATGCCCTGGAAAGGCCACGAGTTGCGTAAGGTTTTGTTGATGAAACAAGTTGATTTCAAATAAAATGTCGTATTCAAGTAGTAAATATTTAGCAAGCAAATGTGTTACGATCTCTCATCGTTTGATCCCGACCCGACTGACTACACTACACGCACATGATCAGCTGACGTAAGCCTATTATTGGTAATGAGAACCTTCACGTGTGTTCGAGCGTCAGCTTTGAGAAATACTCTCGGATCGCTTTGTGAGCGAAGTTTAATTTATTATTTGAGATGCTCACAAAGAGATCCTTTGTATTCGCAAATATGTCTTTGATAAACCCAAGCTACGTGGAAGTTGGGTCCTAACCAAGCCGAGCTCCTCGCAGGTCATTTATAATGTTAAAAAGATTTATATTAAATATAAATCTTCTTAACATTATCGAGTAAATGGAAAACCCCATAAAATACTTATAAAATTTATAAAATAAATTTGTTAAATTATGTTCAGATTTTCTTTTTATTTTTCGATTACGGTTTCATTGGCTCGATGCTGTATTATCAATATTATCATTATCAAGATATCTAGTATTAAAACGTCGGCAGATGCCGTCACTTTCGTACAATTTAGTACAATACCAGCCTGATTGGCTCTGCAAGTCTATGATCGCCTCGTATTTATTGGTCTTGACATCGCTCGTCCTTGATCCGAATGCGTCTCACACTGCTGCGTGTAGCTGGAACTGGAACGTCTGCGCGCTGATTTATCTTCGTTTACGCCTTCGTCCTTAAATTTGCATACGTGCTCTGTGCTGTATTCATATCTAGCAGCTACGTTAGCTTCGAATCCCATATTTAGCCATTACCTCAGTATGTATATCAAAAGGCGAGTGATTTCTACCCAGTTTAATAGAACTACAAAACTACAATTGAACTTCTAGGTAACAAATTTGTTTTACTAATTGGGTTTATAAATTTCGGTTGTCAATATCCCAATAGCACCCCTTTACCAATCAAATATGAATAGAATAATAAGTTTTCTAAAGAATAAGTCCAGTTCAGTTGTGCGTGAGAAGAATATCTTGTAGCAGCGTGAATAAATGAAGCATTATGCATGCTCTATACTAATGGAATTGAATGGGCATGATATAACTGGTTAGTATTAGAGCCCGCTTGCAAATCTGGAGATGGCATGCAGGCGGTGACCGTTACACGGCTCTTTGGGCCGACCCTGCCGCCGCGCCGCCGGTGACCCCGATCGACGGACTCGCAGACGAGCGCGACCGACGCGACGACGTATTCTAGAACATGCGACATCATATCAATCATGGCTAATTTGTTCAGCAACAGGGCCTGCGCCTGCTAGGAGCACTTTTCTCGTGGCTGTTGTTGCTAATACCTACCAACAACCAAACAAATTGGTGACTACCGAACTTTCTATTTGTGACATCGTTTTTTATGTTTATTTAATACACATTACAATGCCATCTCAAATGATCATACAAAACATTTTGATTAGTTTGCAAAGCTAATTGCGTAAATTTATTGATAGGTTTTCTATTGTGCCCCCGTGTTTGATTTCATGTTAGGTATGTAATTAGCAAGTAACCTGCATGATGTCACACCGCGCAGGTAGTGTGTGTTAATGAGCAATCACTTTATTATGAGAACGTGAACCGCGAGCGAGCGAATCTCTACTATGAGTTAGTATTTGAATATTATTATAGAGGTAGTATAGGCTATGCGAACGGACGTGGTCATTGAACTTGGCACTTCTCTTCCTAGCGCTAACTCTTTTCTGGGTAGTCTTTGTTCGAAATGGGTTTCAGACATTCCAGTCTTACGGTTGTAAGGGTAATTTTATTTCTATGCTTACATACACAACATAAGCCCAGGCATATAAAATGAAATTATAAATTTCGACTTTCGTCTATAATTTAGCTTTCCTAAATAATGATGTGCAGTTCTGCTAACAATAGGTAAATGAGTTTGCTGAGGCAAATTGCATACATAGTCAGGTTTTCACTTGGTTTTTACGTTTTAAATATTGAATGTTTTGAAATATGTAATTAAATTAATAACATATCTTTAGGCAATAGATATAATAAATTCAAGATGACTAAATTCCGCTCTTTATATGTATCTATGTTATTGTAATCAATCGAATATTAAGCCCTGTTGTAAGATATTTGGAAGGTTATGAATAAATTTCCATAAATAGTGTTTCAATAGGTAGATCAACTAGTTGTGTTGTGTTGTTGATGTTGTTTGTAACTGAATGGTCATTGGTCAACTTTATTGAGATGAATGGTGATATCATCCATCCGAATAACTGTATGTCTAGCAATAATCACAGCTGCTAAATACCTCTTTGCCAACATCATTGGTTTGATGCATATTATTCTGGTTACATTTTCTGTGTGCTGCTATCAAATCAGTAAATCGTCTGTGCATTTAAGTTATCTTCTTTTCTTCGTCAGTATAGGACTTGTATGACTTCATGTCCCACTTTAAATAATTTCTTATCGTTTAAAAGTCAAAGATGATAATTTTAATGAGTTTCCTGTTTATCTTTACACATTGTTTTAAATTGGTTTAAAGGAGAAAAAAAGTTAAAAGAAGAAAAGTTACTCATTATTATATTAGGTACGAGTATGTTACTAAATTGGGTGATTAGAACTTTTGTCTATTATTTTATTGCAATATTTGCAAAGTTTTCTATTATTTTATTTACTCTACTCTACTTTACTCTACTCTACTCTACTCTAGTTTTGAAATGTAACTATGGAACGCTGTTATTTATTATACCTTCATTATTGATCATGTCAGTTCTTGTGTGGAAATGTAGTTTCCAATATTGGCCAATATCGTTGTTCCCTATGTAAGTATAATTAGCAGTGTAGTGTAATGTAGTAACCGCCGCTTGTAACTCTTTATTAGTAACGCTGGAGGATGCGGTCATACCTGTGAATTCGACGAATGATATTACACCCTTCCTACTAATTAATGTATTACGTTTTATTAGTAGTTTCTATACCAATACAAATACCTCATTCTTTAAACCCATAGAGTACGTATCCAGTAAAATTGAAATGTCTGATAATTTGCCACAAAAATATTCTGTCACAAATTACACAGAATAATAAGAAGTCGCGCACTGCCTACTATGTTCTGCATTGGCTGAAACAATATCATTTGATAAAAAGGGATGGGGTAAAATGGAATCTGCTATTGATGTTTTAGCGACTCTTATATTTACGGTTTTTTTGTAAATAGTGCTAGTTAGTTTAATTTATTAAATATTGTACTAATAATTAATATCAATACAATAATACTTATAAGTTTCTTTAAAATGTCGAATGTTTTCTTTATAATGTCCAGAACAGACGACGCCTTACCTCGCCGGCATCCAGTTTTGTCGTCTTGTATACTTTACCCATTTAACTTTCAATAATATTGTGAAACCTTAAAAAAAACGTAATTCGATATAATAATAATTCCTCGAAATACAATATAACTGTTACGGAACTATTCTACATACATATAATCGCAAAATCATTCCATACGGAGAAATTGATATAGTACCTACCTAACTACGTAAACAAAAAAGTCGGTTTGTATGTATGTGGCTATGAGCGGTTATCAAAAGCATTACTTCACAGAGCCCTGCCGTTGCTTCCAATGACGTAACGCAGATAAGTGATGGGCAGGCGCGGTTACCACCGCCCTACCTGACACCACCTCGCATGCGATGGATGTTATAGATCGCTTCCTCGTTGCTTACTCCCTGACCACACCACACCACACCACACCACTCACCGCACAGCTCTGACCGCTCTCTGATAGGTTTCACGTCCGCAATCACTCACATCACATATCATGATGATGGGGGATATAGTGTACCTATTGTGGTATTGTTCTAGATTAAGGGTAATTCCCTATTTCCAACTTAAGCAGAGTCGAAGTTACACACTTGTTCTACAAGCAATATCGATAAACTCACCGGGAACGAGGTTCGGATGTATTAAGTTTTTGCATTAAGTACAGTACATTATTATGTACTGTGTAATGCATATTATGCATTACTTACATCTGATAACTGCTCTCACGTTTTGTTCCTCCAAAATTGTTGTTTACATTCATAGCATAACTTGATTTCCCTAAAATGTTATCCGCGCTGTGAAAAACGTTCCTTAGGCCGTGTGTCCACCGCAAGTCCGTCACTTCATCTTAAACTGAGCCCGAAATAATCTCGTTCTCGTTGACGGTCCGGCGACGGCGGCGGTGGACAAAGGGCCTTAGTCGTCGCAAACGTCGCAAACATCTGAAACATCTGAGACGTCTCTTTTGAGAGACCTAAGAGTACGTATACGTTTGCGCCGTAATGTTGATTCGTCTTATTATGCTGTATGTATTTTAGTCTGATCAGTGCCTTGTCGCCGGATAAGTAGGCAAAGTCAATCAGTCGCTCTCAATGCTCTCTTTTTGTTACTATTTCGCAGTTAGAAAACTTTGTTGCGTGACTTAAATTCGTCTCTGGTTGGTCGCCTCACGGCCGGAGCAGTCACACCCGCACCGATTATTGTTTTTGTGGACTTTGTCATTTTATTATTGATGATAGTCTCGTTGTGTGATCTGTGAAATGAGGAGAATTAAATAAAATGGATAAGTAAGTTTGACGAATAGTGAGATAAGATACTGACGTTTTAAAAATGTTATGTCGACAAAAACTTCGTTTTAAACACGCGCATGCCATGCGACTGGCTCGTTGTCATAAACCGCTTAACACCTTTGTCCGATCATGCGTATCTTATACGGTTTAACATAAAATCACGAGGGGGAAACCAACCTTTTAACTTGTAAGTGATATCGGCGTACGGGGCGGTTTATTGTTTCCGAACTTACATTTTGATTCGATACGCAACGTGGTTCGTGCAATCGTATCCAGGCCGGACTTCAAAGGAATCAACTTTATAATCAGGGTTTGCAAATACTTACAATCGTGTTTCAAGAAGGTTTCGGTCTCAGCCGCTCGGTCCCCCACTCTAAACAACGTTCAAGTGATTCGAACGATCAAGATATTCGATCACGAAAATATTCAAACAAAAGAACATAGTCCTCAATTTCTCTGTATGTATGGTATAGTAATGGTGTGGTAAATAATGGTACAGTAAATAAACTCTAACTTTAACCTGACATGCCAGAATAAAACTCAGACACTCCGAAGTAATCTAAATTGCAAAATAAATATTTTGCACAGACTCTACTCAAAGAGCTTAACTGGATTCGTGAAGTGGATTCATCTAATCGTGAGTTTTCACCAACTCTGACTGATGGTGATGGTAAATTAGTACCGAGAGACGCTACGGTACCTAGGTAAACAAGTTCCATTGTTAACATAAACCAGACATTAAAGTAAACTTTAAATTTAATCGTACGTCGTAAATTCCGCGTTATGAAACTCATAATCACATTGATCGATGATTTGGCGTGATTCAATGCTGGTAGAGCAGGGGATCGATTGGTCTCGGTGCCTCTTCGTAGGACTTGTTGCGTCTTGCAGCTTGACCAGATGATGGTATTAACAGTGTTTTCTTTATGATACTGACGGTAAACTGCTCGCATTCTTGCTTGTACATGTTTATGACTGGCTGGAATTTTAACGTGCTACGTAGGTGTGTTTGAACGGTCAGTAGGTATTTGTAGAGTAATTTGGGCATCCAATCGTACAATTCGGAGATGCGTGAGAATCGATGGGTGCGCTAACCATCTCTGACGGATTGATCAGGTCCGCGCTGAGCGGCCGGCCCAGTGAAGCGTGCCAGGCAATTACATGGACGTGAGTGTCGCCTGCCTCGGTACTCGGTACGCGGTACGCGGACCCGGCACGTTAACTAGCCTTTTTACGATAAACCCAAAATTAAAACGCCTGGACGGAAATTAAACGAGAACGCCGCCGATAAGTAAACGATGTCATTTATCGATTTCGAATTGTCATTATTTATAAACTGTAGCCTGGCAGGCAGGGTAGCGAACTACGTTGGTTGGTATTGGTATCGCGACGGGAAGTCCCATGTTACGGTAAATCAAATCTTTCAAGATGTAGTTCTTGCAATTATTGGTAGCAAATATTTTTTTTCAATATATATATATATATATATATACATAAAGAGATGCGTTTTCTGCGATGGAAGGATATATACATATCCAACGGATTAATATAGTAGTGACACCACTGTATTAATCCTAATCATAAAATCATGTTTTGCTGCTCGTAGCACTTTCTTTAATGTGATCCTAATGTGGTGCCTGGTGCGTTCGTTATGTTATCAGAGTGCTCTGAAGGCAGAGTGGCGTCTCGCTTATGGCGGCGCCACGACGTGATGCGACGGCGATAACAAGCTAATGTCGCCGCGCCAAATTGCTCGCTAATGAGTGCGCCCATGTGTCGCCCTCGCCTCCGCCAGGGAATGAACCCGCATTCATTTGTACTGATGTTTGGCTGATAGTTCCTTTGATGATAGAACCAAGACAATTTACAGGACACATACAAGCACACCATAACTTGCTAATTGAACTGAATTCAACGCTACACTATCTTCAAAGTAGATATATTGCTGTCTTCGTCCTTTCCACGTTCTTTAACGTGATGATCGTGCATTAACGTATCTGGTGGCCGCCCCAGTTGACCACCTGCAAGAAGAGGCCCTGAGCGCGTGAACGAACAATTTCCGCACTAAATTTCAAGGTGAGCTTCCGAATCTGTTCGCCTTCTGGCGCACTGCCAACCATCTCGCGAACCATCGCAACTACAACACCAAACAGAACAACTATAACCACTACCACCTATAAACAACCCGTCGATTATATTTTTAAATTTGCAATGCCTAGGTACGTCTCCAACGAACAGAACTCCTGTTTGATTAGCTACAGTCTGTTTGCCCAGGTTACACTAGGCTGATGTTGAAACGAACGTGGCGTGATCTAAATAGTTGCTATCAGCTAAAATAAAGCGATGACTTGAAATTATTACAACATCGTTCAGTAAAGTAGACCAATAAATGAATTTAACTAAGCGAATTCGAGATAGCTTGCTATATTGTATTCTCTAGTCTATTTGCCGCCGTGATGTCGCTGCTATTTTATTTAAACCGCTCCCTGGAGTGCGTCTAGTATTATCTAGTGTGCACTAGACTATCCAGCCGGATAGTGCAATACCTGGCTTCAGCAATAGCAACTAGTCCTCCCCACTGAGCAATGTTGATAATTGACGAGACGAGCTGGCACGCGAAGGCCGGTCCCAATTGTTGATGGTCGAGTATCCACCTGATTATATTAACTACCGCAAACTCAGCGCGTTACTTAAAATTAATGCATTACGTAATTATACGCATCCTACACGAGATGCATCAAATGCAAATGATCATCAGTTTTAAAGTTTCACTCACGCTTTTAACAGCGTTATTAATTGTAAATTGTAATGCATTAGCGATAGTACAAGTGTTTCCGCAACTATGTGAGTTGTATCGCTTTTGACGACTATCTGTTCGAAATCGTATAGTCTAAGAAACCAAAAATGAAGATGAAGATCCATGAAGATGAGCACTACATAAAAAATGTAGTGCTCATCTTCATGGAAAGTGTGCAGTGGCGATATGTACGAATTAGTGACGCCCCGTTGCTTGTCAACTACTTTCGTATTGTTGTTGTATTTATTATTTATTAATTTTAGTGTATGTTTGTTTCAGGCTATGCGATAGTTCCACATTGCGGTGGATTTGATTTGGCGATGTTTCACGCGCCGACTCTTCCAAATCTTAAGAAACACGTGAGTAACATTTTACCTTATTTGGAGTACCTAGCTTAATTCTTGCCTTCTTATGCGTTTAACAGCGGCGCTAGTTTTAGTTACGTACAAGCTCAATGTCGTGAAGCTCATTAAAAATAATAATTTTGAAAAGACAATAAAGGCACAAATAATTTGCAAGTTTTGTTTTTAGACTCTTGTGTATTATACTTTACAATGGTTTGTTAATTTGGCACACCTTGCTTTTGTGCGTCGTTCGTTCATCTCCCATGGGCTCGTCCCTGTAGCGTACACAACACACACACACAACAAACCGCACCTGTGTCGTCCAAAAACACTGTTTGAACGTACTTCTGTACCGAAGACGTCACAATAACAATGGATGCTAAATACCGATGATAACGTATCTTATCGTTCCATGACACAGTCGCAATCTAAATGTCCTTCTGAAAGTCGCCTCGGTAAGTACGTTTACATTACGAACCAACGTTTACATCGCAAAGTAATTGAAAGAGGTTCGAAGTTTATTTTCTAAATTAAGTTATAAGCAACTCCTTTTTTATATTGTTAAAGCTCAAATGTTGGTTTCAGTGCTTTTAAAAGTAATAGAATCTGCATGATGTTTTATTTTGCTGAAACATAGGAGTTATTTTTAGTCAATGGTTTTGCGACAAAGCTCTTGATTTAGTATCAACCCCAGTGAACGTGTTATCATATCAGTATACTATACATACGCCTGCTGTAATGTGATTGCCCTCTAATAAATTAAGTTTATGAAATGCGAATTTTATTTTATTACATAGATCTCAAAGACTACTAAACAGATCAAGATGAAATTTGGCGTACATTTAGAACAGGCTAAGTAACTTAGGCTAGTTATATACATATACACCGAAAATACTCTTGCGGAGTCACGGGCAGCTAGTTCATTATTGAGAGGTTTCAATCACCCATACATATCACATTTAAATGGATATTTATTATTTCTGTGTTTAATTTGATTAGATATGTTAGTCAGATTGAAACGGAGTTTACGCTCGTGAAGCGAGGTGAATGAAAATGTTTGGTGTGACTGACGGGATGATCTATTCCTTTCTAATACCAAAAACTAATACCAATGGTATTCGTTTTGATGCTATATTTATTTCCAGATTTAATTGTACCTACATTATATGTAGCTACTAGACAGAACAATCCTGCTACGTACTTTAAGACCTTGAAAATGTATGAATACACTTTCAAATTTATAGCATCCATCATGAATGATAAAATTTTGATTAATGTTTATTGTTTTTTATCTACGCACATTAAAAGTATAATTGATATAATCATGCATCACGCACACTAATTAACATGTTTATCTTAATTATTATATACGTAATATGATTTATGGTTAATATTAATAATTATTATTAAATTCACAATGAAATAAAAGTTCGAAAGTGTTCCACCGTTATTCCAGCCCTGTAGCCCATCCCAGGGTATAAGTGTCCTTTCGCTGCTGTCAACCTTCTCTCTCTTATTATTACGACGCTCTCATCCATGAGTGCTGCCTCGTTCAACCCTAGATTTTTCTACCCAACAGGATCGTATGCCAATTATATCTTATGCGCGTGGGTTGTGTAGAGTATAGACTGGTAATGTTGATGATGATTGCGGACAGTGACACAATCAGGGAGAGCGGTGTCGCAGCCTGACCGGGTACATGAACTACGGTTTATTGGAATAGCCGCAACAGATGTTGATTATCGCAGCCCGGTTATCTGTTGTTGATGTTATTACACTCCCCATTGTCTCACGCTGCGATTGTGTTTAATTTTTAAATAAGCGCTTAATTATGCATCTCCTATGATTGCTAGCCTGACCTGACAGTGCGCGATGGTTTTATTAAAGTTGGTCTACATAAAAACGCAGTGGGAACTTGTTTTATTGAGTTATTCCGGATTCTTAGCGTCTCGATTCCATTTTTGACATACGGCCTTCGATACTGTGTTGTACTCAATTTTAATTGAGAACAGATAACTCTTGTTCTCATTTGTTCTGGATGTTATTTCCCTCAACCACAAACTAGACAGATATCGTTTAGTCGTTTTCTTTATCATAATGCTCGAAACCATTTCCATTTCCAGACTAATGACAGCGGGGAAGCGGACCGGCCGCGGCCGAACAGACTCGCTGATGCCAAAATAATTCTTCCAACGATTTACTCCAACCTTTAAAGGACATTTAGTGTTGTGCAGTGAAGTGAAGTGTGGGGGTGTTCCGGGGGGATGTTGGCGCCATGGCCTTCATGAGCAAGAAGAAGCGGTACAAGTTCGAGGTGCAGACTTGCCTGGAAGAGCTGACGGAGGTGCCCTTCGTGTCCGCTGTTCTCTTCGCCAAGATCCGTCTGCTGGACGGAGGGAATTTCACAGAGCATTCTACCAGGTACTTTATCACACATAACTATTCATGGTTAATATTAGTCCTAAAATTTATGTCTAACTGCCTTACATTGTATGTTTTTTCTCTTTAGTTTTGTATTTCTTCCACTTTATATAGGCTTAGTTACTTTAAAAACGAGACGGTCAGCTTAGTATAATTTAATAAACAAAGGATGTGTCGAGATGAGCGATATATCTCCGGCCTGGATGAATTACTTTACATACGCTTGTATCCGATGGACAAAGGATAGTAAAAATTATAATTTTTACTATCCTTTGTCCATCGGTAATGTTGTAGGAAATACATAATTATGTATTTCCTACAACATTACCGGCTACAAACGTTAAAACCATTAGTAGAGCATTCAGTTATATAACGCCTTCGAAAGATCTATTATTTATTGTTATTAGACATACAACAGAACAAGCAACAACAATTATTATTTATTCAGCCACATTGCAACCACTGACGCAACAGTTAAATCATACTAGAAATCCACCAGACTACGAGAGCGACTAGATTGATACCTCCTAATAAAATTGATCTCTACCACAACTTTGGTAAAGAGGTACGGTTCAGACATTTGCTGAAATACCACATGCTAAGGACACTTTAACATCTCACACTGATTTCATAAGGAATTCACGTTATACGAACTATCAAAAGCGCCCAGGAAATGGAGAAGGCAAAGCCAAGTTTATGTTAATTCATCATTCTATTGGCGTTCCGACGGTAATTCCGTTTTATAGCCGAACTGGGAAAGCGTTTCTAGAGCGGCCGAATAACACGCGATATTGACCATGAAAAGAACACTCCCCAATTGACTTTTTTACATATTTGTTCTATCTATCCTATCGCCTTCACCCAGCGGCCTCGTACGAATAAATTATTTTAACTTTAGTATTGTTTTTCTTTTATGTATGACTGATCGGCTGTCTCACTGTTGCCTCAACTCAAAATACGTTTATTTATTTGTAAATGTAGGCAGAGTGACAACCGTTCGTGTTGTTTGATTCATTTCTTTTGTGAAGGCATTCGCACAAAGCGTTTACATTACTTACACAAAGCAATCGGCAACAGAGTTCCAACTAGCCGTGTTGATTAACCGGAGAAACAACACAACACATCTTTTTTTCTATCTTTTACATTCGCATACATCTGTGCTGCGTCTGACAGAGACGGCTTATGTGTTCCCACGATACGAGACGAGTCTAATGAATCCGCTTTGTCTCCTCTCCTATCAATGGAAGTGGGTCGATTCCCTTTGACATTATCGACGATTAAAGACTCTTTCATAACACGGTTTGGAAAGTTTAAAAGTAAAATTCGTCATTCGTCAGCCCGACCCGCCCTGTCGTCGCACCAAGGCGCTGGTTCAAAGACATTCATCTTGAATCACTCTATCTATTAAAAAAACCGCATTACAATACCCGTTGCGTAGTTTTAAAGATATAAGCATACATAAGGACAAACGGACAGACAGCGGGAAGCCACTTTGTTTTATACTATGTAGTGATTTAAAATATTGACTTTGTTCCATTTGCTAAATTAATTGGCATTTGTACCAGTTGTACTGGTGTTATTGGATTGGCCAGCCGTGCGGGGCACGCTGACACCGCATGATGCTCGTACTCGTACTCGTAGGTACTCCATGAGATCCTGTCCTATTTATGGATCCTAGTTTGATGGCCGCTTCTCAAGCCTTATTTGAATAATAAATGTCAAACATAATAAAACGCTTCCGAATGCTATCGTGCGTGCGTCTACACATGAATAGTTAATGCGTACAGTAACTGGGTGACCCAGGTGATGGCGAGCGGTCACTTTGAATCGTGGCAGTGTTCCAGTCCTTGTTTGATAATTCACTGTTCAAATATTTGATATCTAATTAACCTAATTAGAAACATTAGCTTGATAAGTAGATGTAGGTACAATAAGTCGCCCGCTCGCCGCTAATAGCATCACATCACCTTTCTGCCAAACCAAGTCTTGCTCTTATAACTTATTTTGGCAACATGCCACCATTAAAGCTAGGCAAAATATCCGACAGAAAAATTTACTTTTTCAAACTATGAACTGCCACAAATATACATACATTACGCTTTGATCACTTGCCATTGTAATTGTTATAGGTACTTGATAAAAAGAATCCGATAAGAGGGGTACCTTTCTATTGTCTGAAATATAATAAAGCTTGGGCAGATTGAACGATCCCCTGCAGTTGTATTGCGTTACATTATATGGCATGGCGCTGGTAGCGATGGGAAGTCGCTAGTTAAAGGGGGAGAGATGGAATGCGGACTATGCGGAGGTCCATCTCCGCTCTCCGCCGATTACCGCGTGAGCGATGGCCTCGCTGCTGCACTTCTGATGCACTAAACAAACACTCACTTCCATTACATTACACTATCTATTTTTCAATTCTTGTACGTTATACGTTCAGTTCAGGAACGTTGACTTAGTAGATTCTGTAGGTGTACCTACAGTTAGGTTGTACCAACACGAACTTGGGAATTACGTAAATTGTTCAACAAACTTGGGCCAACATCCTTCAACAAGCTTCAACATCCTTCGCCATACCCATTACAAAATCATTTTCGATCATTTGTGCATCTTCTGCCTGGCTATGACCGTTTCTGATCCGTTTTCTCTGTTTCCACCATAGCTCTTCGTGTGCCTGTAGTGTATAGGTACTCTGTTGTTAGGCTTGCTTTATTCAGATTATGAATGACAAGTCGAACAAGCTTTTATAATTTTACACGCGTGCCTATTCAAAGCGAGTTTTAATTAGCATAACGCTGAATATAAATGAAAATTATTGTACTTGATAGAGTATTAAAATATAGGTAGTAAGTAGTAGTAGCGGTGGCACGAGGAATTTTATTACGATACTTTGGTGAACGCACCAGAACACTTACTTTTCGTCTTAATCTCATTTATTTTTATTGTTCAGACTAGGTACGTACTCTATTATATTGGGTACGCCTGTAAAGATACAAGAGACAAATAAGTTGAATAAAAAAATACAATACAATACCTTCCAAGAGGAGATAAGGAAAGTAATTTATACTCAACTTATGATATAAACTTATCATTGTAACTGATTTTGGCTGAGATTGGGGAAGGATATCTTTCTAATAAACCTATGCAAAGCAGATTCCTCTACTACTACTGAATACTAGATCTATGATACCGATCTACGTAACTTTATGCCGCCGCCTCCGCGCCGCCGCCATTGTTCTCAGCCACGCACGGTACGCAGTATCGCAGCTTCTGTTGGAGATGGTCTCTTTGGCCGCGCCTCACCATAAACCTTGCATGAACGCGATATTCCTTTCAGTTCTATTAATTAAATTTCATGTATCTTAAATAATAACATTATTTTATATACACGTGTTCCGGCAATGTTATGGTTATGTCATCCATTTAAATTCGACATTCATTTATGTAGTTAATTCAATAACACGATTGTTTAACACGTCGACGACGACTATGCCTGCATATCTTTGAAACCCTTATTACAAATAGTAATGCACTTGTTGGGGTTAATTTAGTGAGGTCCATCGTAATGTGCAAAGTTGGCCAAGGCGATGGTGTCCGCATTGCACACGGGGCAAGGCCAGAGGGCATGGCGTAGCGCCAAACAGTAGGCCAGGTTCCACGTTCATTTATCCTCAGTGTTTTCAAGGCTGTACCTTCAGCATATAAAGAACCTTCAGTGCTAGTGCATAAAAGATACGCATAAAGAAGCTTTCAAAGAAGGTACCTATTTTGATGTGCGGCTTTCCCATGCGAAACCTGTTGCTTTCCCAGCAGCGCTGCGCCGCCGCCGCGCGCCGCCGCCGGTACTTCTCTCGTACGTATGTGATAATTGCACACAGATCTTGCCCACTTGTTGGGAATGACGGAAGACGCGATGGCCAAGGAATGCTCAACTCTACATCCATGATTCCCCGCAACAAACGGGTGCTGTTCGCAAAACAATTGTTTTACATATTATTTTGTAGGATTGTGTGATGCTTCACGTCGAATATGTCGGCTTTCTTACGTTCTACATTTTATTTACTGCATCTATGAAGTGATCTTTTTGAAAACTAGATTAACTTAAAAATGCATTATGTACCTAACAAGATGTTTACATACATACATAATATCTTTGTAATTCGCAATAAATTCAAAGCCATCATTTGAAATGTAGTGTAAAAACTATAAATTAGTATCTGAGGTTACGCGCGGATCGTGTTGGGTATTAATTTGAGAGTTGAACAAAGACTTGGTGCTTGTAGAGTAGACACAGCTCGCGCCGAGGCGAGAGGGCGCGGGGGCGTCGACCTGCGATACCCATTTGTATTTCATCTGTGGATTTGTACATCTATATCTTTCTACATCACACACAGACAGTTTCATTATTTCGATCACACACCAAATGTCTGATGGATATTGTTTAGACAAATTGTATTATGGCAATTTTCGTCGCGAAATGAAGTTATATAATTCTGCATTAACTTAGAAGAGCTTTTATGCATAAATTATTATACTAGGGGCACTATTTTCTGTTTTGACAACTTATTTCTCTTGTACTTACACGCTTAGGTCGGTAGGTACTTCGTTTTTTTGCATTTCGCGCATACATGTTGACCCCTCCGGGGAGTCCCGAATTGGAGTCTGATCAGATCACCCCTTACAGATTATTACATAGACTAACATTCAGTAAAGAACTTGGTCAGGTGACATCAATCGCTGGATTTCCCTCCACCACAGTGCCTGCTCCATTTGAATAGAATAACGCCTCATTCGGCGTGTTTGTGTCATTTTCTAGTCATATAGTAGGTATGATATTAAAATATGATAGATAATACTTGGCGGTACCTATTCGCGCTGAGCTCGATGCAGTGCTTATTAGTAGTTTTAATTAGTAATTAGCGTTAAGTAAGAGACTCGCGCGCACAAGATAAGTGAAAAGACGTGACGTCATAAAAAGCGAGTGACTGTTAAGTTTAATTTGGAATACTTCCGCGGTTTTAGAGTAAGTATAGGTACTTACTGCTTTTATGAACCTTAATAATATCAGCCATGTTTTAGAAATTGAGTTAGGCTTTTCCTCGCATCATACATAACAAGCTCCTCTTAGCTTGGTGTTAGATGATGTTGTGGACATAATCTAGCATTATTTTTACTATAGACAGACAAGTTCCACAACATGGCTATCACCAATCTATTTAGTAGTAGGTACATTTAGTTAGAAAAACCGTAGGATTTCATAAAAAAGCAATAAAAACATGAATAAAATTCAACAAACATGTAATTTATGAGTGCTCTCTGATTTATATCCACATGGATCATAAACGTAGATTTAGTGCACTGAGATTCCTCCAGCATCTTATTTTTATGATACCTGTAAAGTTATTATATTACCTAGATACCCATACTATGTAGGTACCTATTATACTGTGTGTCTATTAATAAATAAATAAATAGAGTACTTACTTAATGTCGACCAGCACGTGCTGCTTCCTATTTCCTTGTAAACAAATACCTAACGTTTATGTAATGACATGACTCTATAATAAACCACTCAGGTACTCTACGCTTAGACAATTATAATATCGTCATAGTTTACTCAAGCCATTCTCGAGGTAAGTACAATGTTTGTAAACAAGTCAACAAAAAAGTTAAAAAGTCTATTTGTGGCGTCGAGTTTGAAAATAATTGGTAGCATTATGTACCCTAGAAATAGCTCAAAGCAGTGCAAAGTTTGTCATAAAATCAAAAAGAAGAAAGTGTTTTAGGTAAGTTTAGTAGAGGAAAAAATTTATCTCGTCCATCGATTTGTTTTATTGGAAAATACTTTACCGTCTGGAGATACCTATTTTCTTCACAAATCTCATTAGATTCAGATTCAATAACTTTATTTATTTAGGCTTACAAAATAAGCACTTAGACAAGTCAAATTTCATACAGTTAAATGTTATAAAAAAAAGAAATAAGTTGTTATTGATTTCTCATCACTAAATTTTTTGTCCATAGTGGAAGAAGTGAAAAGTTAGTAGTATTTTCCGTATGGTATCCCTGTCTACTTTGTTTGATCTGTTGGTTGGAGTACTGTAGTATAGCCGTGACTGACATTATTTTATTCCCGACTCTGTTACTGTGAATCTGCTAACAGGTTTTGGCTTCTCAGAGTGATATTGACTTTCTTTCTTTGTGCTTTATGTATGTTACACTTGTATTGTGTCGTTGTGCTTATGACTACCTAATACTAAACTTGCTCAACTGAGGTACCTACTCCGAATTTAGATCGGATTTTTCAATATAAGAATATCAATTTCCTTGAATGACGGTATCGTCAAGGAGTCTTCACGATCGCCTGGGCACAAAGGGGCGTCGTCACTTGTTCGCATTGACATTCTAGAGTTGATTAGAGTGATAGCCTTCGAGCAACTAGTTGGTATCCCACGGCTCCGACCTGGCCAGACATGTTTACGCGTCGCCTGCGCCGGCCGGACGCAGATAATACAGTCACTAAAGCAACATTGTGTGATAGCTTGTTAAAGAAAAGCAAAGCAGCAGGAATGCAGTTTGTCCGGTGGTCGCGGCCGCCGCCGCCTGCGACCACCTCCGCGCACCGGACGAATCGACCGACACCCACCATCGACACAGAACCAACTGCTGGCTAATCTGCGCTCTAACAAGCTGCTATACCAAGCTCATAATATACTGTTATTGCCGGTTCAAGTTTGTTGTTTTTCGCCACTTCAGATTTTTTTATATTGGTTTAGTTAATTATTGTATTTTACGTGTATTTTTTTTGACAATGTAACCTAATTACTGTTCGAATAAGAACTTGAACTTGTTAGTGAGAAAATTCTTATTGCCACGTGTTCACCGATGGTATGCAATGCACCATGTCTCATTTTGTTTTGTTCATATAGTCCGACCGAAGAGCATGTCTCCAGCTGAATGTTTAGTTCATGTCAACCTATCTACGCAATGGTGCAATGCAATGTTATACTTACACCTAACAAGTTTGATGTCCCAAAGTGCTGGGGCATCAGGCTCGTTAGGTGTAAGTAAAACATTGCATCATTACGTAAACCATGCGTTAAACGTTAACAGGCCCGTACATGTCATTCTCGTTTAGACATAACCACATAATGTTTTACCATAAAAGATAAAGCTGTTGGCGACGGAAGCGTACGTCATTATTTGAGTGACATAAACCATCTCGTTACGCAGTCCTACAGTTGCACCGCTGGTATCATGCCACAAATCAAGGACCAAATCTCTTTAAGAAACATTCGCTTGTTAGCATCATCGTCACGTCACCCGTTTCGTTATTGATGTTTCTCGTACAAATAATCCAACACGTGTTTACTGTGTGGTATGTTTGTTAAACAAACTGGAACGCGCATCGAAGGAATAACTAGACGCCGCCCGCACTTCGCCCGTCAACGAACCGCTTTCAACTTTGCAAAACACATGCCAGCCAACACATTCTTTGTATCGTATCCCTGTTATACTAACAATTTTGAGTGAGTGCGTGTTAAGAAAATAAAATAACTTCGTAAAAAATCAAAGGCGTAGCGAAGCTTCCGTGGAACTAGCTTTCAGTGGTTCCTTTACCAAAATTTGTTTGTAATTGAACTGGCATTTCCAAACCATCTGCTCTAAATTAGGATTCGTTATTAATTAATATAATTAGTTCAGGATCTGAAGTTAGACATTTAAATAAAGGAGCTCGCTTGGATTGAGAACCCATTGCCAAATAAGCACTTGGCTCATCATGATTGATCAATCGCGAGTTGTCGAACCGAAGATGACTTACAAATCGCTCAGTGCTTACTAGTGCCGATCGTTTTGTGCACCAGTGTGTGTCGTAACGTAATGCATCAGGCGAATGTGTGCTGTGCTCATGTAATGATTGCCGGCCTTCCTGATCTCTTATTATTTACTGACGATTTCTTATAAACTAGTTTCGCAGCTTTACGAGATTACTGTCATGAAAATAACACCAAACTGCACTTTGTAAGCTCTCTGTGTTTTAGCTATAGTGAAATATCCAGATATGTTAAACAAGGCAGACAAGCAGCATCACTACTATGACACACACCGCATCCAGCGAGCGAGCACGACGACGACCTTCACTAGTTATTTTCTCCCTGTACCTGACGGGCTTTGTTATCAAAATCGGATGACAGATAAAATTGCTTCATTCTGGTGTGATTTTCCATATCCCCCATGGCACTAGACCTAGTTTCGGGAGCTCCCGCGACCTTGTGTCTTGCTTCAGTGTTGAGGCAAGAAGTTGGTTCTTTCTAAAGTGATTGACAACGCCACGGACTGGTGAACAGTCTCCGTTAGCAATTACAATCCGGAGCTGATCGTTAACGTACCTATTACATTACATGTCAACATCGTTTTGCGGGTTGATTGCCGAATACCGGGGCTTGGAGCGAAAGTATGGGTTCCTTCCTTTCAGTAATAACCGGGCTCAGTACGATGTTATTTCCTTTTTCCATCTATACCTACCACGGACCGTTTTTATACATTTTTATAAATATCTGTCTGTCGCGACGACGACGACGGTAAAGCGAATCGCTTCCACTATACTCGGAACCCAACACACATTTTTACGGATAGCAACATTTGTTACTGTTCGTTTTATAGATAGAGTAATGCGATTCAGTAATTCAATCAGCTGTCTAAACCAACCCGCTCTGAGCAAACGCATGTACTTGTGATTAGCTTGTAACTTACAATCCATACACGCTTTGTATGGGTCGCAAGCCGAGAAGGACTTTGCAGCAGTGTTTGCAGCAATAGAAATAGCAGCTTAGTGAATCAATGCAAGGATAAAGTTTAGCAAGGCAATATATAGAGTCAGGTAGTCCTGGCCGCCGCCGCGCCGCGCCGCGCCGCCGCCCCGCCCCGCCTAGCGCCTGGGTGCTATCGTGGAGCAATCTATCCGGATAAATAGCTCACCCTGTTCGCTTTGTTGGAGGTTATTACTAACTCAGCTTAATAGGGTACTGCTAACTTAGAAAATGTCAACGGCATTTAAGGTTGTGGACCCTACCCTACGTAAGAAGAAGCAACATTTCGGCTTATCAGCATCTTTAATCTTATAATAATGTATTTTATTCAGATGGACAAATATCGTGGTTATTTATAACTTGTTTGGTTACATATGGATAACATTGTGTAAAGTTTCTTGATTTCTCGTCGTAGTTCATTCACATCATTTGGAAAATTTTACCATTGAGGTTAACTCAATCAAGACGAGTATTAATAGCTACCCGTACAACTACGCGCAATATACATTCCTGGAATTCTTTTTAAAACTAAACAAACTCTAAATAACATGAAAACGAAAACAAAGCTGAATTATAAGATGAAGAATTGGGTCTGGAGAGTTAGGGAGACACATGTGTCGAATATATTACACACAAGCCCGAACTATTTCCAGTGTTTAAATTTAATTTATCACGTGGTTTTAGGCGCTATGCAGACAGAGCAACTTTAGTTGACGAAACTGAAAGCTATTATAATATTTACTGTATAAACCTCTTCTCGAACTGTGCCTAAAAGTCACAGATTAACCACAGAAAGAACAATGGCAGGTCTCCATACTAAGAATTGTCTGGGATCAAATTGAAGCGTACCGTAATGAAAAAAATGTTAAAAGATTTGGCGTTAGCTCCAGAATCTATAAATGAGACTATTTTATTTGGGGAAAGCCGGAAAAAAAAAGATTTCAGTGTTTGAATTTTTTGGTTATGAATGAACGTCAAACAATAATTTGTCTATAAAACATCGCAGATTGAAATCAAATCATAAAGAAATGAATAATGTGGTTTGGTCTTGGGTTCTTATCAATTAGACCACGCCACCTTATTTATTCGAAATGAGAAATGATAAACAAAATGAGCAAAACAAATCCTAAACTTCTTGTATGTTAACGAAAGCTGGGCGTGTATTAAAAAAAATGTACCTACTTGCCCCGTAAACACAAAAAAACTGAGGGTTTTAATAAATAATGTTGGACGATCCACACAGCATCATCTAGCCCGAAGCTAAGGGTTGTGTTATGTTATGAGTTCCTACTAGATCTCACGCCTTGTGATTTCTTCCTATGGGGATTTGTCAAAGACCACGTGTACGCTGAGAGAGTACACAGCCTAGAAGAGTTACAGAATCGTGTACGTCGTGCAATTGCTTTAATTACTCCGCAAATGTTAAGGAAAGTTCATTTAGAAACTGTAAATAGAGCTCGTCATTGTATTGCACAAGGAGGACGTCACTTCGAACATATGCTTTGAACACAAAATTTTGTACTTACTAAGAAATAAAATGTATGGGAGTGATTAATGTATTTTTTTTGGATATTTCTCGTTTTATTTTTAAAAAGTTATTAATGTCATTTTACTCATTAGGTAAAGTACTTTCGATATCAGTTTAAAGTTTTTTGGTATCTGCAATAGTTACGGAATAATCGCCTGTGCACACTTAACGATTACACCCTGTATAGAGGTATATATAGGTACCATTAATATATAGATACCTACATTAATAGATATTTTTTTATTTTACATAGAAAATGCCCAGAACACCCAAAACAACAATATCGGAGTCCTAAGGGCACGCACTAGCCAGACACAGGGCAGTATCAATCAGTCCAGGTCGGGTGTTACATACGTCGCCTGTGGCTTCCGTAATTCGGGTAAAAATAAATAGAAAACCAAAATATAAACACAAAACACAGCAGAGATGAAAAACGCCGAAGTCTCGGAAGGATGTCAAAGAGAATAAAACCACTACGTTCTAGATTCTATGGCGTCTTGACAGACAACCGCTGACAACATGACACTATCAAAGACAAATCAAAGACAAATGATACATTGCATTCAATAATTGTACCCGCACCACTAATAAAATGGTGACATTTCGAATGTACCTAATTCGAATATCATTTGAAAAGCTTTTAAATATCATAAAATAACTCCGGCCTTTACGAGAAGGAGTGAATAATTGAAAAATCATAGAAAATTTATTAAATTTGATTCATATACATCAGATCCATGGACGCAAAAAAAAAGTCCAGACCAAATTCTGCCATTGTTCTTTGAATTATTCAGATTTCTGTGATGTAAATTATAGATAGTTGCGAGTTATCTGTGGATTTTGTTTCATAAATAAAATAAAATAAATCTGTTCCCGCAATAGTTGGTGTATTTGCAGACACCAGCTAACTTTTACTTTGTTAACGCTTGTAACATAATATAAAATTACAATAATATTAAAAAAGTGCACAAATCCAGTATATTTGTTTGGTTTTGTCATCCCATTGTTAACTTTTACAACATCCTAGGATTCTAGAACAGAATACTTACTCATCGCATCGAGTAACGAACGGTTTAGTTTCTTGCGGTTGTGTGTAACGAGTACCGTCGATAGTGATGAATCTTTTGTAAACCATTAAATTTCACATTACAACATTATATTTTAATAAATCGCGCAGTTTATAATATTAAAAGAGATAAATTGGTTCCGGGCTCTGGATAAACGTAGCATATCAAAGCAAGTCCCGCCCCACCGCTGCACCGCCGCGAACTAAGTAGGTCCCAACACATTTATTTTATATAATTTTTATTGTTAATGGTAAAGCGTTTCACCAATACGCCATCACAATGGAGAAAGCGAAGAGGGCCTCAGAAGAAGCACGCTTCCCTAGAAGGAACTTATTCCCTCGGGAAGACTTGACAAGTTATTATCAACTTAAATCGGCTAAAGCAGGGCCGATAAAGTCTTAATAGTAGTATGTAGTAGTAGTATAATAAATACGGACGGACGGGTACGGGTGTAAAGTAAATCTATCGCGTCGAGTCGAAGACGCAACACCATGCGCCCTTAGTGTCATTTATTCCCTTAAAAAAGAATAAGGATTCTCCCCTGCTTAACCCTTTCATGGCCCACGAGGCACAGGACTTTACAGCGCCGAGGCTGGGCAGTGAATGCGTCAAGCCGATTTGTCGTCGACATGTGGTGAGAGCCGATGAAGCTCGTGCACATCCGCGCATTCGTCCCTCTGCTTATTTCGGTAAACATCCGTCTCATTCACATTTTATTTATTCTTTTGAGTGTTTTGTTTTTGATGTGTCGTCGATGGCTTCTATTTATTACGTTGGTTTGTTTTGATTGAGCCTGATGATGAATTACTTGTAGTTCTAGCGGATGTGACGCCTCCTGTTCTCGTCTAGATGCGGCTCGTATTCATTACTTTACCTATATGCATGAAATGGACTGATCTGTACGTACATATTTAGTTATCCATCTCAGTGTTGCGCAAATATGTACATATGTGTTATGTTGTTCGATTCCACCAATGACCACTATCTACTGAGTTTGCATTGCTGGGCGTATTACGAAGAAAGAAAGCAATTCTGTTCTTTGCTAGACCAAGATTTCACTCAAATCCTCCCAGGTGACCCTGCTTATGTTTTGTTAAATTTACTTTAAATTTGGTGCAAATTGACATAGGTTCTACTAGCATTCGTTGTAATTATAATATAGTATTAGAAAAATGTAAGTATAATAAACCTTACTGGATTCAGCTGCAATCGGCACCCCGCCCGTCCGCCATCTCATCAATTTCCGTTCATATCGCGAATTTGATTCCGCAGGTCAAGCTGTCAAGCCGGACCGTTGCGTCCAGTTCAATATGATTTCTAAATTAATTGGACATATTTCCTTTGACTGAACTGAACGACCGGCGGCGTCCGGGCGCGGCGGCTCGGAAGCTTTTCATTTAAATCATTCTATTAGATACATAAAACAATTTCGTAAGTTTTTGTACGCCTTTTCATCACAGCAACATCAGCCTCATTATCATCTCTGATACGTTGATTGTATTGCGAAGAGTGACTTCCTACGTCATACTAGGTAGGTTAGGTAGGTATACGTATTAATTATTGCAGTTATGTCAAAGCTTAGTGTCTAGGTAAGAGAAAATTATGCGTACTAAGAACTACGTAAAGATTTGTTATAAATAAGTTGTGAGCCGTATCACAATGACGTAAGTAGCACATGCACCATTCGATGTGAATGGTCACAGCACGTCGTCGGGAGCGGAGGTGCGCACGCGACCACGACAACGCGACAGTTGTACTGGCGAAGGACATGGCGCACGCGCCTTGTCTCTAAGGCTTGCCTTACAATTCTTGATAATTCAGAGGCTATTAACACCATATACATTATCCAAGTCGCAGTCGCAAGTCCCACCATTCTCACCAAAAGCACTACTAATTATAACACGGCGTCATTTAAAAAAATAAAGCTACATTACATAATGACATTGTGTTTCACAAATTATGAATTAGCTGAGTGTGACGGCCGCCTTTCAAGAAACTACAATCATTTTACAAGAAGCGAAACGGCGGGGTCAGTGCTCGGGATTCGTGACTTTCGTGCGATGTGAACGACCAGGGGGGTTATGCTCTATTGCCAATCCAACACGTTTCGTATCTACGACAAGACACCGGCGTGGAATCGGACTAAACCGTATTCCCTATGCCACACTGACATTCCAAACCGTGTCACAGGTGCGATTCGGGCACGATTTTATCTGTCAAACAAACGCGCTCGCGAAAAGCGTGAAATGGCACAGATTAGTGTGACACTGCAATAGTTACTACCACAGTTACTTCGGAGCATCTTTTGAGGTTATGTTTATGTTGTGTTGTTGTGGTTGCTTTCTACAAGCTTTTACAGAAAATGCTATAAATTCAAGCCACGAAAGGTAAGTTAATTCAATACCTAATTAATTAGGACAATAAATTCGCATAACTCGGAATCGTTTATTCAATGCCTAAGATATATTGATGCTTCTAATTAGCGTCATAAAAATTTACTTGCCAATGTTTTTGAACTAGCTTTGTCTACTTTCAGAAAGGTGTGATGAGGGACTTCTGCTTCTAGATGAGCAGAAGCTACAGAATGAAAAAGAGAGGAACTCCATTCTCCGGGAGAGGAAGAGTAGTATTATATTAGTTTGCAACATTATGAATCACTTCTGTTTAGTACTGTAAGTATATAATAATTCTGGAAAATCCACAAGCATCATCTAGCCATAAGCTAAGCAAAGCTTATATGTTGTGAGTACTAACTAGGACTGATACCTATACATGGTACAGTAAATTTTAAGCATAAGTACCTAGTAAGATAGATATTTTTGAATAAACATAGAAAACAATGTTTCGCGCCGTAAGGACGCATTTGTGGACCGCTTTGTGGTTCAAGGAAAAGTTGACGGCACAAGAGCACTCAGAAGATCACCCATGCGCTGGACGGACCAAATTAAAGCTGCACTAAATGGTCCGCTACATGGGTGTACCAGGAAGGCAACCGGATTGTGAGGCATGCCACCTAATATGAGGACCACAACCACTCTGCCAAGAGTGTAATGACTAAGGAGAAGGGAATCGAACCCACAACCTTCTGCATTGCAGGTGGACATTCGCCCACCGCACCACAGAGGTCGTCAAAATAACTGTTTACTTAGAGGCAATTATAGTCTATTGGTTTTGCGAAACTTTGTTGCCATAGGTATAATAAGCGAATAACAGAATGTAACATTTAGGAACTTTTATTGATAAATTAATAAGCAAGATATTTTTTTTTCAGGTTTTTGGGAGCACTTCACCTAATTTAGGAAAAGCTTGATAAATAAAATAAATTTGCAAAATAACTTAGTTTTATTTATTTTTTCACCAACACATTACGTTTAGACAGAGTTTTTACAAATGAGGTATCATTAAACACAGTCATCAGCATCACATTAATTTCTGCTGTCTCACATCTTGATATATTGCTGTTGTGCATGTTCACCCGCAAGGGTAATAATCTCCAAACAACTATCATGAGCGGCCCCTGCTAATATTGCACATATGCCATAATTGTTTTTAAATTGCTTTTACATATCTGAAACAGACCAGAAATATCTATTAAAGCTTAAAATATTAATAAATTGGTAGTATGCCCCTCCTTTGCCCAATGTTGTAGTGTTCATCAAGGAAAAGCAACTTAAGAAATAGGGACATACAAAATGTAGCTTCACTTAGGTGATTTAAGGGTTATGCTATGCCTATGGCTATGAAGGTTCATCAAAGCAACCTTGCATGCTTAGTTTATCATAGAATCAATAATAAAGACATACCTACACAGTTGGAAGAAATCTTTTTTTTTGTGGATTGTTGATGTTTGTATTTGTGGAGTTTCATGCAAAATTTTATAGTAAAACTAATTTATGCCTACTCTTGTTTTATTACATTCCTCTCTTGTTCCATAGTAGGCATTTTGACCATATTAGGTTGGAAGCTCGAGGGCATTTACAAACTCCTCGACACAGCGACTTACAGGCGGCTTTCGGAGGGGTGCTAACCAATCCTGGTACCACAGGCTTTTGATAGCCACCAGTCAGTGGCCAGGAAATTTAGTGTTGTGTTTTGGGTACTCGGAATGTATCTAAAAATGATCCATTGATCTAATCTAAGGTCTGCAGAATCCCTGAGTTATCTTGATGCTTGTGCTATGTTGGCGCCAACAGCTCACACATCTTGGCAGCATAGTATCCATTGTATTTACGCTTCCCTGACGGTTCAATTAAATGGATAATGTTTAGATAATTTGGGACCTGGAAATACTCGGAGATTGATATTGAAGATTTTTATAGGTTATGTAAATCAAAACAAAGTGCGTTCCGAAACTATTTGTGTACAAGTACAAATCATTAATTTAGGGCCACCAAAATTTCTAAACATACTAAAATATTATGTTATGGTTGAGCAAGAGTTGCTATTATATATTTAATATAATTTGAGATACTTATTCCTTTGAAGATGGGATTTTTACTACAAAATGGGAACCGAAAAACAGTTTTATAAAAACCGAAAATTTTCCGTGTTTTTACGATACTAGATTTTGAACGCATCATGTGAAATAATCAAAACCCAAATCACTGGGCATAGACAACAAGTCTTGTGGCTTAGAGAATTCAATTTTACGATTCCACGTGAAGGCACGTTGAGGAATCGGCTACGTTTAAAACACGTTGTGACGTCACACGGTTTGGGCAAGGGATCACAAAACTCATACAGAATCATGCCCCAGAGCAGAGCACACGTCGCCGGCGGCGACGCGGGCCGCCGCCGCAGAGCTGCCCATCTAATGCACGTCTGAGTGCCCGCCGCGTCTCGCCTAATACATGCCACTGGCGTAAACTTAGAGAACGACGCACACAATTTGTCCTGAATCACCTCTAATTCGTGTCGTGATCCGATGAGCAAACCCAATCGACTCCAATCGAGGCGCCGCTGACGAACAACGTTCTCGGATTACTGAACTGGCAAGTTTTCAATTTGCTGTCTCAAGCTCAGGCCATTGAGTTTGATGCTTATTCTAACGAGAGGCGGGCGCGACCCTTAGCCGAAATTACTGTCTAATGTTCCCACTGCCTTTTATGCAAATTGCTATGATCCTTATAAACTCGCAAGTAATATGACAGCCTTGTCGCATTTGAGGGTTCTTCATAAAACGCTGTGTCATCTCGTCAAGTATTTTCCCGAGAAGACAATTTTTTTCAATAAGAGGAAGTTCAATTGGGTAGGGGTGGCCTTTAGTAAATTAAAGTTGGCGTTTGTAGTGGAACCCAGAGCTGTGGCCCTAAGAACGCGCAGACTGCACGTTGACTTCGTTGTCGTCGTCATGAATGGATCGCCGAGTCTGGATCGAAATTAAATTGCCTATCTAGGCTCGGGAAAACAGAAATCCTTGGACATCTTCTAACTAAACCATCCGAGTACTTTATACGATTACCTCATAAACGTTATAGTCCCTCGTCGTGCATAAAATTTCGACCGTCTACGCAATAAGTAGATTTAGCGTTTCAAGAGCGACATAAATGTTTTATCTTTTTATTATTGGATCTTGCAGCGCCGCCAGTTCCTCTTATCGGGCAATAAGACTGTAGAGCCATATAATTGCACAGACAGTTAGACAACTCCTGGTGAGTGGTGTGGTCGCGTCGTGAGGCGAGCTGCCCGCGCTCGCGGCCTTGTCTGACCTTGCGGCCGTAGGTGGGATGCGCAGCGCACACCAACACAATGCACTTTCGCCAATTTACATGACATATCAAATCTGCCTTGGTCATTCTTTGAATGAAGAAAAACAAGGTGGAGATGTTATTCGGCAGTGCCCAAAATATCCCTCTACTCGCATATTGTAGGAAACGTACCAGATGTTTCGATGATTCAGTAATGTTACGTCTATCTCAGTGACAGAACCGTCTATGATTAGAAAACTCCTGCATTATTTCGTATGTAGGTATTTGTCAATAGCTATTAATAGCAGTGATATGCGGGTCGATGGTTCGTCCTTCACGCGCGCGGCGCGGGCCGCAGGTGATGTGCTAATTGCCAGGATCGACTCCTACGCCGCCGCTCCTACGATCATTGTGATGAGCAATCATCGCCCCAACTGCCTAATTGATGCTAATTTAAGGATCTCTATTCGATTTCGTGTGTTTGTTTGTTTACAATCTTGCTCATTCGTTTATCGTCGAGATGGATGCTGCAGTTCGTTTTAAACGTGTTTTTTATTGCTTTTGCGTGACTCTCTTTCGTTGAATTTAGCTCTATCAACTTAATCTGGTTCCATTTTTCTGTGTCACGCATTCAAGTAAATCTTAATCTTTCAATGGCTCTCCTCTCCGGTTCCAACAACTACATTTACATAGGTAAGATGAACCGGGCGCGGGCGACGAAGCGACGGGCGGCGCGCGCCTGCTTTAACAACAGATTTTACATCGCTCAAAGCGCGTTTACAACAAAATTATTTTTGAGATCTCTGGTTTTCTGTGTTAAAGTTCTTTGAGGTTGAGACTTATAATAAAGGTTCGCAAGAATAACAGTTCGTCCAGAAATCCTCCGAAACGGAAACTTTTATTTTATAATTAGTATAGATGAAATTGAAAAACATCCTGTGATATGTTTATTCAGATTAGAACTTAAGGAGACGGCGAGTTCATCTTAGAGACATAAACAATGTTCCGGCTTCACCTCGGTGGCCAAACTAATTTGAACAAAAATCTAATTTACATGCCAGTGTTTCGTGTAATTGCTCGGGCGAAAATTACTCTTTTGTTTCCACGCAACAGAAATAATTTTGCAGGACTTTTTAATTCAAAAATAATCGGCCGCAACTTCCAAGGCGTGAGCCTTGGAAGTTGCTTGTTGAAGTCGATTATTTTTTCTGTTTCTTACTTTTTATTCACATAAAAAGTAAGAAACAGAAAAACAATCCTTTAAACAAAAAAGAAGAAGAGTTAGTAATTTACACTCATAGATAAAAACTTTTCTGTTGGATTAAATTCAATTATGTTTGTTTTGAAGTCATTCGAAATAATGAGTTATGTTAGCAACAATAACGCCACCAAAGTGTTTTTTGTTTCAATGAGTTTTTGTAGCTGGTTTTGGACCTTTGTTCGCCGGCGCAGTCAATGAATCCCACCCAACCAATGCACGTGGGTGTTCGCAAAATGTATTCTTGTCCAGCGTTTGATAAGGTTAATTGAGATGACCCGACCGACCTCTAATAATACCTAATCATCTCACTTCGTACCTAACTATGGTTATACCTGTGAACCTGACCTGACGAATTATTACTAAACAACTTCACTGCTAATTTACTTAAAACGATTGTATAAATTAGAAAACGTTGCCCAATAGGGATTTTCCTATTGCGTATCACTTCAGCAAATATGCACGCAACAATTTACATTTCGGTATATAATATAGCTTCATTCTAAATTACATGGAATTTCAGATAGCTTATGTCTGTTTACGTTTCTGAGAAGCTTCGGCAAAGGACCTTGGCAATTATCCGTGACGTGATCTCACCTCGACGATCGATTGTTGAGCAGGCAATTATCCGGTCTTACTTACCTGATGCACCGCGCGCCGGGCATGCCGTCATCGTGACGTACTCGTCGGTCGGTGGTTTCGTGTTGCCGGCAGTGTTTATAAAAAAATAACGGAATATGATATAGATTTTTTAATATCTTTAATTGAGGAGCGTCCCGTCCTTTGGGACACAAGTGATGAACATTATAAAAATTAATTTATTAAGCTAGATGCGTGGAAGAGCGTCTGTACAATAACAGCAGTGCAATAATCTTTTTGCGATCCATCTTACGCTTCCTAAAAACACGTCCAGTACGGCTGACTACACTTGAAGGAATGGTCGCCCTACCAAACGGTTTGCCGCACTAAATCGTATCGCAGAAATTCGCATCGCAAGTTCTAGCGATGCGAATTCGCATCGCATCGCATCGCAGTTTTGTGTGGGAGCCCTTAGACGCAGAATTAAAAAAATTGAGGACTTCTATGTCGGTCTTTAGTTTTGGGAAAACAATCATTTGTTACTATTAATTATTATACACATAATGAGGTCAGAGGTATATTTCGGAAAGCTTTAGTTATCATATTAGTATACAAAATAACCTTAACAAAACAAAAGTACGCGATGATATAATAATATATCGTACGCTGCGCCGACCGCGCCGCGCCGCGCCGGTCACCATTCTGTTGTGTAAGTGAATATGACCGGATTGTTATTGCATTCTTTTTATTTTGTATAATGAGATGCACAACGTAAAATAATCACGAAATACACTAAATTTAAATGTTATAGATCTATAGCTTGATTATTTTACAACTTATGTGCATATAGAGAGTCCATATGAACGAGACATGTGGAGCAAACAATTGAAAATTTAACAACAATTTTAAGCGGAAACCTATGACCTAATTATTAACTAAGTTACATAATATTAGGCATACAATTAGGAACATACGTTAAGTAATTTTGCATTGAAAGAATATCTCAATGTTAGAGGTATGGGGCCACCAGTCTGTGTAACCTATCGACAGATCAATAATGATCTCTCTGTATATTAGACGGTTGCGTTGCGTTGCGTTGCGTTGCCTGCGATAGTGGTGAAGCAACAAGTTCAACCTTACCTGCCTGTGTGTGTTGAAACGAAGGCTTATTTGATTTTTATTTAATAATCAGATATTTCTCGATATCATTAGAATTTAACTAACTAGGCCTTCTGTTCTTCTTCGTGTTCTTCACTCTGCTTCTCTGTAAATACGGAACAGAAGGCTGATAATAATCTATTACAATCCAGTTGTTGACGAGAGATGGGAGAATCCTTAATTCTCTAATAATCTTAAATGAAATGCCGAAAATATCTTTGTCACTAAACGGCTGAAAGCATTTTTACTGAAATATGGAAGCGAGAGGCTGGAGACGATCATTGGCTGGTTTTTTGACAAGATAATTACAAAAGGCCGCTGGCAGAGACTGGTAACTAACTATATAACGCGATAATTATATTTTAATAAACAGACATTTTAATGAGCAGTCCCGGGTCGTCGTGAATACGAAATATAATTGCAGTCGTACTTCTAATGGGGCGGGGCGGGGCGGGGCGGGGCGGCGCAGCGGGCTGGTCGCGGACGTTGGCTGGAAGCTCAATGAATGGGCTCCCAGAACATGACTCTTCTTACAGCAATTAAACTATTCTGGTGTTGTTCCTCGCAGAAATGGTATAGTCGTGTCGTGCGTGCGTGTCGTTCTACTACTAGGTACATAAACATCCGTATGTAGAAAACAAAATTGCATAAAAGAGAAATGGCCCTAGGCACTTGGAAACCGTCGCGTCCATTAGATGCAGCTGACTGCAATCAAATAATGATCTCGCACGCAACGTTCAAGGAAAACTCAGCCCGCAATAGGGCATGCAGAATCGGAAGAATACACAAAACCGATTTTTGTCCGATTTTTGATTTTTAAAAGCGGTTTTTTCGATTTTGGTTTCAATACAAATAAAAGTGCTTAATTTTTTTGTAGTCATTTAATAAAACGAATGCTGTTCAGAACCTCGCTCCTCAATACGTCGAGTGTGAAAACACCGCGCTAGTTTACGCCGCGCGAGAGTAAAGTGAGCGATTTTGATTCGAACTATACATAATCGCGTGCTCATTGAAGTGAGGATTGGAACGGTGCGCTATTTGAAGCCGACTCTGAGAACGTCGCGCCAGTTGAAAGCGCCTGCAATTGCTGCGACACTGAGCGAGATATTTTGTAGCTTGAAGCACCGTCCTTTAAAAAGCAAAATTACGGATGTATTGTGTCTATCAGCACTTGCACTTTCACTGCTGAATGGTTTTGCCATAATCACCACACTTAGCAGATGGTATGGTGATCGAAGTAAACATGTACAAATACACAGAAGAAAGCTGCTGGTCGCCATGTATAGTTCGAATCAAAATCGCTCACTTTACTCTCGCGCGGCGTAAACTAGCGCGGTGTTTTCACACTCGAGGTATTGAGGAGCGAGGTTCTGAACAACATTCAATAAAACATTAAAATTGCTCGGTCAATAATTTATGCAAATATACAGGTAGGTATATATTGAACATTAACAACTTAACTATGAAACATCGCCATATTTAAGTCAAAACTAAAACTACAAACAAATAGTAGGTAGCTTTAGCCTCTGAGTTGGATTTTCAGTGCGGTGTAGTTGGTTCACTTCATATCCATAGGTCATAGTTTTTCACACCCACAATTTTTGAGTTTATTTTTTGTGCACAAACAGACAAAGAAACGGAAGCTAAAACGGTTTTATAATAATGTTGTATTAATTAAGTATAGTCTCAAATTCATAACAAAAAACCGAATTTTGTATGACCTGCATCCTACCCTACCTAATTACCTACAATAAAATATAAGTATCTAGTTACAAAATAAATAAACATACCGCGCTGCGTTGTCGCCAGACAAGACACTTTCTCCTGATTTCCACTTAATATCTTTAATATCTATGTAATTCCGTATAAATTATGTTCATAGAGGTTCAGTTCAGAGCATGTCTGGCGGTGATTCCCCTAAACATTTGAGTGTGGTGTTGCCACTGCCGGATAATTTATAACAAAAATGGTAAAGATCGGAAAAATCTAAAAATATCGATTTTGACATTGTAAACCGGTTTTAAAAAATCCAGGAATATTTACCGATTTCCGATTTTTTCCATTTCCGGTTTTCCGATTTTGCATGCCCCAGCCCGCACCAGCATTCTGCGCAATTACCGCCCGCCCGGCCCTGCGGAGTACTAGACCAGGCTTAATGCCTGTAAAATGATCTCCCGGCTTTATTGGAGGAAACACAATCTATGAATAGACTCATATCTATATACACAACTAGGGGTCAACCCCGGCTTCGCACGGGTATTAAACAAAAAATCATTTTTCATGCGGTTCCTTAACTTTTTTGATAATATTCTATAGCCTATGTTCATCAGGGAAAATTTACGATTCTAATGGTGAAAAAGTAGTTTCGGAGCCTATTCAATTCAAAGAAACAAACAATCAAATCTTTCCTCTTTATATTATTACTATAAATATTAGAAATAAGGCCGTGTGGCCGGCATAGAATTTCACCAACCCAACTCTTCCCGTGGGTGTCGTAAGAGGCGACTAAGGGAAACACACCGGGGGGCGGGCAGCAGCGCCTTCTGCAGAACAACTACACCGAACTGCGATCCCCAACCCGCATGCCCAGCGTGGGGATTATGGGCAATAACCCCCAAATAATGATGCCATCTATGGCGCTCATTAGGGGAGGCCTATGTCCAGCAGTGGACTATTATAGGCTGGTGATGAAATATTAGAAAAACCTTAAAATGTAATTAGTTGTAAGTAGGTGTTTCCAGCATGTGAACCAAAAAGTTCTAGCCTCAGGAACGAAGAAGCCGTAGGAACCTACGAAATACAATTTTAATACAAATAAAAGCATACCATGGTGAAATACGCGAGCGTGTCTTGTCTATACGGCTGACGGTGTGACTATTTTTATCATACACAGAAAAATTTAAATTTTGTATAGGTAATGAATATATTCTTTATGTGTGTTGTTGCTGAATGCTATGAAACAAAACAACTCAAGAATGAAGTAAAATTAGATACTTACCGAATTATATTTTGACGACGAAAATAATTGATCTATTCCTTTCTATCTTATACCAAAAAACTAACACTGTATTGGTACGGTATTGGTTATTGACTTTTAAATTCGTCATGACTAGTTTTCAAAACGGGATACCTAGACAAGCAAGCAAACCAAACCAAGTATCGAACAGCGTCCGGAGCTGTCCGACGACCGTCATAAGTTCATAACTCAATCTGAACTTTAACCTGATATTACATTATATCCATTCAGCCTGCAGTTATCCATGTTTAGGTATTCGGCTATTTTATTGACCGACATTCTGAGTCTCATCTAGTGCTGTAGTTATAGTGTCAGTGTACGGTCAGCGCTGTCCATTAATGGCCGTGTAACATAATGTACTGACGCGAATCAGGGACTTCTGATACAAACTCTAAATGAAAACCACGTCCATACTAGATGACGCTCTGCCATTCCCGTTCAATGGGCCTTCCGGGGAGACGAGGCGTCGCCAATGTGGTACTAAAAATACATACAACTAACTTTCTGGCTGGAGGAGCCGATCGAGGAAAGAATGTCCGGATAGCGGTCCATTGAATAGGATATTATACAGCACAACAGACGTGTTCAGCTACAATTGAAAAGTCCTAGGTTATCTCATCATTATACCGATCTCAACTTGCAAATTTAAGTCAAACTAAGAACTGAGAACTTTGCTACGCCCTTACAGGGTTCATATAAATTCTACCTATTAAAACCTTGTCATGGACATCAATGCAATAAATAAAAAAAAAAATAGAAGCGACTCCTCAAAGTTTACCTCAGCCTGTCCAATTACAATTCTCCCTGGAGTCCCCGAAACTTATAAGCCTGTCCGAACTCAGTGTTAAACTTGTGTCTGTTTGTTCTAGGTAAGCCGATCCAGCGCAACTCTTCCAATACTAAAGAAATGAACTTGCCCACTGACTCGGGAGGTAACAATTAAAAAGTACAATGTATAGCATTCTAATCAAATAATTACTGCCGTAAACTCATAAGTAACACTTGGTTATGACATTGGTTACAAATTATAATTATAATATGTGGGTACCAATTAAATAAAAAAATATCAAAAACAATAAATATATGAATATAAAGATGCCATGGACAAAAATAAGTTTAAATAATCAACATAATATGTTGGTACATTGAATGCAACGACCATTGTTTAAAAAATAAAAACTTTATCTTCTGAGGTACATACTCTCATTGTAGATAATTTCACAAATGTTATAAAGTGATTATAATGCGAAAGTGGTATGTATTCACATAAATATAGGTGAATTGTTATTTGTTACTTCTTCACTTACACACTATTATGTGTACATAAATACTACTGAAGTGATTAGGCTGTTTGCATAGATGTAGGTCTTGGCCTGGAATACCACAATTTCTATCAAATTAATCGGTTTCGATCGGATATGGATAGACTTAAATCATTTCCATAGACTTTGAATATCGCATCTACTAATAGAGACTACTTATTATCGTGGTGTTATCTATCATCGCGACCAGATAGAACCGATGTCTTCTAGAACTTAGTATTACATCGTCGGCAACTTCGTCGTCTTTTTAGATTGCAACGTCGAACCCAGTAACATTCACATGATACGTTCTTAAAACAAGGAGTGAGTGTTAAGTTCATTTGATTCATGCATTTTGAATGAACCGCGACGGCCGACGGCCGCTATGATACTTCCTCATCAGCTCGTTATGTTGTTAGTTTCGGTTTTAACTGCTCATCGTGCATCCGCGTGAGCGAAGGCCATTGCAATCTCGTGTTTCACCTAACTGTATGTCATTCACATTACATACAATGCTAAAACATAATTGGTTATAACTTTTCACTTCGTAGCTGATAACAATAGTTTACTGCAGCTTTGAAACATCTCTGTTGAACATTCGGTTTGTGCGGCAGGTTGTGTGTGTCACGCCCATGCTGAATCTGCAATTGTGATTGATCACAAGGTTATTTTATACATTGTTTCAATAAAGAACGTGGGCCGAATGCCTGAATAATCTGCACGCGTAAGAAGTTATCTGAAGGTGGTCCCTAGGCACAGTGAGCCGCGCAAACGTGACACCTGATCGAACCACTTTTAGACTTAATTTTTCTGCATCTGCAGATAAATGTAACAATGTAAAAGCCACGGAAAGTTTATAAAGAGAAGACACGACAGCAACTTGTCAACACGAAAGTCACGGGATCTAGTTGGCCCAGGAAAAGTGTCGTCGCTGTGGTGTATGAGAGATCAAACGAACGTCCGATCATACACGTAGCACTTGTGCTGTGTGTGAGTGACGTCATGGCAACGGGCGCGGGCGCATGCGGGGCGGGGGCGCGGCTGGCAGCGCGCCACCTGCTGCACCGACACAACTACGTTCACTTGACGATCACTATTTTTTTATACTAGGTATTTATTATGTTCATTAAATCCTGTGATTACTACAACATTGAAGTACTATTACTTACACCTCACTGATCATGATGTTTATTTTAACCATGATCTAGAACTTATTATTTTTCAACGATCGTTGACAATAAACCAACTTAAAGTATACTTCGTATTAAAAAGATTCTTACAACACCTGTTCAGCTTATAGTACCTACTTTTAGTAAGGTTACTTTTAGTCGACTTTATTAGTAATCCTGGCTCTCAGGCACGGGTCCCGAGGATTGGGTGGGGCCCTCAGGAAAGAACCCGGCGGATAACAACACCAAGGAATCCCCAACACGAGGCAGCACAACGTCGCTCGATAGTCGCACTGTTGTGGCAGGTTCCGGTATCAAATTGGAAATGCTTATGTAGGTATTTATAGCGAAAACACAATTAGGATTCCGTCATATCATCATTTCGGAGCCAAGATGATCGGATTACAACTCAAAGAGAATATATTAAAAATTCATACCACGCAGATGATTTCCTACATTATGAAAATTTTAAACCGGCGCGAAGGTAAATTCGGTAGCGTATTCAAATCGGGCTCAATCACAGACAAACGGTATTTATGACGGGTATAACGAAAGCTCGCGTTGTATGTGTACGGGACCGGGGATTAGGACCGGAATCGGTCGGCGCGGCAACACCTATTGCTGTGGACTGTAAGGACTATTTTCTATGTGTGTGCCGATCTATTGTGCTTTCCGACTCCGATCTTCCTTATGTCGGCCTCTTTGTACACTTTTGCTGGGATTCTGTAGGGATCGAGATTGAAACAACAGCGTGAATTCAGGTGCAAAGGCAGCGGGACCCCGGTGCGGCGGTAAGAGAGAGCGAGGTCCGTTCCTTCCTATTGTTCTATACTGTTGCGACCGCGCGTACGTGTTTACTCGAGACTGGCTATTTACTGACTGACTGTTGACTGACTGACTGACCACGAATGACTGACTGACCCTGAACATCTGCACGTATATTTATAATATCCTAGTTAGGGTCTCGTCTCTTTACCGCGTGCACCGCGTGGTACTTTTGCCTGTTTTATTGAACAATAGAAGTTAACATCTGGCAATTTTGTCTATGCCTAATTACTTAACTATTATTGAACTATTGTCTATTTCGGGTAACTGCGTACAGGGTCTGTTCTTTATTACTTAAGCATATTATCGTTAAGAACACATGTTTTCGTGTTATCTAAACTATTTAAACTTTCTAACTATCTATTTATGGCCTAATATAACTATAACTATAAACTAAAACTATCCCGTCCGGAACATTCTCCCGCCGTCCAGTGGCTCCGCCCTAGTCGCTGGAACCTTCTGTGGTGGAGGACGGCTCGTTCCTTGGCAGGATGATCATCTTCTTGGTCACTCTTTTCAGGACGCCCCCTTTGGTTCGCACGTCGATAGCTCGTACGACTCCGTCTGCTCCTGGGTAGACCGCAACGATGACCCCCCTGAGCCAGGTGTTGCGAGGCAGGGTTTCTGGATCCTCGGGGTTCACTGAGACGTGAGTCAGTGGATGACTGTTTATGGTGAACTCCACTGTTTTCTTTTTGGATTTCCAATCGGGATCTCGATCTGCTTTTCCTTTGGTTTTCTGGAACTCAACTCTTTTTCTCTGAGTATTTTCCTTACGTATCTTTAGCGCTTGTTGCTCGGGATCGTTGGCTGGACACTTCGCTGTTATCATCAGTGAATCTATTGCGAAGTGGCGGCGGCGTAGCTGTTCGGTCATGTCGTCATCGACTTTTACGTTGTTTATATATGAGTACCTGTAGGCAGTCGAATGAATTGCTGCTCGCATAGCTTGCGTTATAGCAAAGGTCAGCTTTCCTATTTCAGTACGGGGTGGCTCTGCTATGACTCCCGCCGGTGCGGAAGCACCCGATCTCACAATATCCCTGTCATTCGTATTGTATACATAACGATTTACCCCCGCTGCTACCTGGTACTCGCCGTCCCCAATGTTGGCGATAGCTCTGCATCCTGCACTATTCACTTGAGTCGCACTATTTACCACGTGGGCACTGTTAACTATATTGCCACTGTTCACTGGATTTGCGCTATTTACTATTTCATCACTGTTCACTATATTTAACTGTTCTGTATCACTATTACTATAAAACTTTCCACTATTTAGCGGAGCTGGCTGTGTGTCCGCTAGACGCCGATGCTCCGGAATTTTTGAGAGAAAAGCGGCCTTCGGCTGTTCGTTGGTTGCGGCGTATGCCGTCCCCGGCGGCGGCGGCTGTGCGACGTCTTCTATATTTGCCGGTATCTTCCTCTCCTGTGAGTTGACGAGACTGTTATCGACCTGGGGTCGTCCGGTGGGTATCCGCTGCCCTTCCGGCTCCTGTTGGGCGAGACTGTTATTCTCGCCGTGGGGTTCTCCGGTGGGATTCCGCTGCCCTCCCGGCTCCTGTAGGGCGATACTGTTATTCTCGCCGTCAGGTTCTCCGGTGGGATTCCGCTGCCCTCCCGGCTTCTGTTGGGCAAGACTGTTATTCTCGCCATGGGGTTGGTCAGCCATGGCCAGCTGGGTGGTGTCCATCACCCAGTTCTCGATCCGCCCGGCGCTTTCCTGTTCAGTGAACACTGTTCTCGCCTCGCTGTCTGAACTATCTTCCTCCTCTTCACGAAGTTTCCTCAACTTCACTTTGGCTATTTGAGCCTGGATTTCCAGTAGTTCTAATTCTAATTGTGCAATCCTGATCTTTTTCGATCGCTTCGACCTCTTCGATGTAACGGTTTTCTGTTTCTTGTTATTCAAGGGGCTCCCGCCGCTATTTTCGGTGACGGTGGCCGGCGTATCCGTTGACATCGTGGTTTCTATGTAGGTCGTAGGTGTGTTGGAGGTAAAGATGTTCGTGCCGGTGCTGGTTACACTGGTGGCGGCTGATAATGCTGTCGGCTCCATACTGTGAGCTTTGGACGAATGCGGCGCCTCAGGTGCCACGTTTCACGGCGTCGACTACTATACGGGGGCGGAGGAGGCTCCGCCGTCGACGCGGAAGCGATGGGCGAAGGTTCCGGACCTATCGCTACGTTCCGACCGGAATCGCTCCTTGACCTTGTCACTACCGCTGTTCAATCTCGAAAAGATCCGGCTCGAAGGACCAGAATGTACGGGACCGGGGATTAGGACCGGAATCGGTCGGCGCGGCAACACCTATTGCTGTGGACTGTAAGGACTATTTTCTATGTGTGTGCCGATCTATTGTGCTTTCCGACTCCGATCTTCCTTATGTCGGCCTCTTTGTACACTTTTGCTGGGATTCTGTAGGGATCGAGATTGAAACAACAGCGTGAATTCAGGTGCAAAGGCAGCGGGACCCCGGTGCGGCGGTAAGAGAGAGCGAGGTCCGTTCCTTCCTATTGTTCTATACTGTTGCGACCGCGCGTACGTGTTTACTCGAGACTGGCTATTTACTGACTGACTGTTGACTGACTGACTGACCACGAATGACTGACTGACCCTGAACATCTGCACGTATATTTATAATATCCTAGTTAGGGTCTCGTCTCTTTACCGCGTGCACCGCGTGGTACTTTTGCCTGTTTTATTGAACAATAGAAGTTAACATCTGGCAATTTTGTCTATGCCTAATTACTTAACTATTATTGAACTATTGTCTATTTCGGGTAACTGCGTACAGGGTCTGTTCTTTATTACTTAAGCATATTATCGTTAAGAACACATGTTTTCGTGTTATCTAAACTATTTAAACTTTCTAACTATCTATTTATGGCCTAATATAACTATAACTATAAACTAAAACTATCCCGTCCGGAACAGTATGCATCAGATGTTACACTGGTACTAAAACATTTATACGGCGCATCCTGCGGTTGCACAGATGTTACCCTAACGGCCGGTATGCAAATGTAATGTAGCTTTAAGCCCATTCCGCTGAAAGCTCTGGAGCTGGTGTTTGTTGATCCGCGGGCGATGACTCCAGACCAGACAGACAGCGCTACGAGCCCCCACTGACCGGTGCAATTACGACTAATCCTGGCTGCATTAGATTCGTATTTGTTTGTTCAACAGTTCCGGGTTGGTTTTCGGTGTGCTGCAGGATGTTTATGTCGTTATCATCTTGATTTTATTATCGATCGCAATTTCTGTTTATCTTCGTTTAATAATGTACTGTTACGTATTGTTTTATGGAACCCTAAAATGGTTGGCGTCAGGCAAATGAATAACATTACGCTGGAGGCGTGTGGCGTTGTCTTGTCATTATGTTTTGTTATTGATTCGGAAATACCTGTCCGGTGCCCATTGAACTCGCGCCCCGTGACGTCACGTGACGTGACTTGACTCACTGCTGATGATGCATCGGCGTTATGCACACTGTCGTCATCAGCATCACCGAACCACGATAGTTAACCAATACCCATAAAATCACCCAAACTACATAGATATTGGAACGATATGTAAAAAGCAAACAGTTGGTTTTCTGTGAAATTCGTTTATGAGATTCTCCGTTGCATATCACACACGACTGTGAAGCCGTGGGGACTTATACGTTTTTGTACACGTGATCTCCAAAGCCAATAATCCATGTCGATTATTACTCGAATAGACCTGATTATCCTGTATAACTTGAGAATTGTAACGTTGTTTATGATTGATCTCGTATCAGCTTACAACATAAATACCAAACAAAGGCCATCATTGTATACGTTAAACGTGACCGTCCTTCGGCACTCATTACTGGTTGGTAGATATTAGCCTGAGCGGAGCGCGGGGCGCGGCGCTGGCGGTACCTCGCTAATCCTCCGCCACGTAACGTACCGCATGCTGATCACGTCATGACTTTATTCAACTCTGCATACTAATTAGTGCTAATTACTAATTACTTATTAATTTCTTGCCTGCTCTTAAGACTTTGCTTGCCAAATCTTTATTGAGAAGGCTATCAGAACGAAATATGGTGTTTATTAATTTTTCGAGCGAAGCCACACAATTTCTCACAAACGTGTGGATTCCGTATTGTACTGTGTGTGTGTAGGTAATTAATCGTGCTATCCTTCTGTCTTATTTTTATAGCTCCAGTCAACATTGCTCCGGTTAACTTCGGAGATCTAGTTGTTTTGTTGATACTGAGGCAGTGCAAACGTCGATTCCCTATCGTTATCTCCTCCTAATTAGAGCTGACATGAAATAAACGAATTCCAATTAGATTGTTATGAAACACACAACCCTCCGCAGTCCGCATGCACGATTGCCCAGCGTGGGTATGGGTAAGTCCGGCGGGACAAGCATCTGCTCGCTACCCGACACCGGCGCAGGCGCAGCCATCTGCCGGCCTTGCTCCACTTATCTACGAGTCCGCGGGTCCAGTTCACACGCCGTCGCTGAACCGCCCTACAAATCTCGTTACTCTGGGGTTTAATTGTAATTTTGATAGTAATGATGATTTTCACAGTACTTTTTATTTTTTGTTGTACATTTTCTTGAATTTATCATCACTTGAATTTATTTCTGTACCATAATATTTCTGTGTCGCCTGAAATAAACGAATTACAATGAATGAATGACATGATATGACTCCATACAATGACATGACTCCTTCGACTTTCTCTTACTCTCGTGTTTTCGAACTTCTCAAAAAACCACCCTGTACTTGATTGATTTTATTGTTTCAGTTCACCCAGTCCAACCACACACAACTTACATTCAATTTCTATATGATTTAATTTACTTAAAATTAATTGTTTTATTTATTGCAATCGCGGCTAGTTGTAATTTAATAGCGTACCTATTCCTGAGCTGTGTATGTTTAGGTTTCCGTTTCCACAATCAGTATCAACGAGCCAATGGTGCATGCACTAAAAACATTTCTTGCAGTTTTCCAGAATAAAACATTTCCTAGGTCCATAACCCTCGTATGAGATCCGTGCGATCGTAACTTGAGGAATGGGGTCGGAGCGCGCAGTAAACTTGCATGTTGCAATACATCTATCCGTACAACGGAGTATTTGTGCCGTGCTGTGCTGTGCTGTGCTAGTTGAGCTGGACTTTGAATTGTTTACGTTTCTTTGAGATCAAAATAATTGGAGTATGAAATTTACTCTGCACTTTAATCTTGGTATTTCTATAAAAATAGGTAAACTCTCAACCAAAACGCAATAATCCAAAACCTTTCTATGAATGGATGACCTACATGAAACCTAATATTTGAATGTCTAGACTAGAACACGCAGAATCGAAAAACTTAACCATAATCGCTGATTGTAAGTGTAAAGTTTTGGTGACCAAACTTTTATTTGCGTCATTATCAATGTAGAAGACAGATCCTAACAAGTTTCCGTTACGAACGGCGCGGCGGCGCCGCAGTGTGCACTCGACTACCTTTATTGCGAAACCGTCTGATACAGATCTGATAACTGCGGTGGAAAGCGCTGATAAAAGTGATAGCACAACTTTATTATTACAGGGGCTCTTCTTACACTAAACCAGTAACTCCCCGCGTCCCGCTCTGCCTTCTTTTGTTGTCAGTGGTGTCTTATATATTATAAAGTTAGATTTTCATTTCACAAATCGCCGGATAGTCTACCTGACTATCCAGCCTTTTGTGTTTTTAAAAATCTGCCTATCTGATTCGACAATTAGTCTCAAAATCGGATGTCTTTCCACTTCCTTGAGTAACAGTAACGCTGGCGCAGTTTGATGAGTTTATTATTCCTCCGAATTTTGTTTCGCTCTGTTCCATAAGTTCATCGTAATCATCATCTTAGTTTATGTAGGCACCTACACACAATCCACAACGACTTCTAATTGCACGTTATATGTAAGTATAATATTGTAACAATAACTTTGAATGGGCATATTATGCAAGTTATATTATTTTAGTGTCAACGTCCTTCGGGCACGTGTCTTGTAGTTCTCTCACAGATCATTTAAGTGCATAATGGTCTGGAAATCGTGACTTGAATCTGCTCTGTCTTAGCTATTAAGAGATAGTTTGCGAATATCTCGTAAACAAGTCATCAACTGCATAATTAAGTAAGTGTTGTTTACCCACACACAGAAGTGTGCTCTGCCGCAGCCCGCAGGTGATAATTATGAGTGCGTAGCATGCAGCTGTGTGTGTGTGTGCGGGCTACGTCCTGCCAAATAATGCGCAGCGACGTAGTACAACATCTTCATAATGGAACTGAATGCTCTCATCCATTTTTATATCTATCAAATAAAAAAAAGATTATTTCCTTTATATGCACAAAACTAAGTGATAAGACATTCTTTAATGAAAGCCTTGTATGCAAGTTTTTATTTTCGTAACTTTTTTTATTTATATAATTTTATTATATTTTTAACTTTCTTTAGGTACCTACTCATTAAATAATAAATTAGACAATATTATGGAACGGATTAAACGCACGCAAACTGTCTTTTATTATTATTACATTTATTACCGACGTTGTTACCGGGACACTTCTTCGGTACTTATCTTTCACCGGAAGACGCTGTTCTTGTTGACTCGAGCAGGGAGTTGTTCTGAAAGGAACACTCCTTTGACGCAAAGGTACTTAGTTCTTTTTATTTTACTTTAATGCAAATAAATGATCTTTATCTCCTGTGTGTGCCCCTCAGTGTTAGGGCAAGATATAAACATCAATTTATTAGTAGATTCTGCCCTCTCTGCACGTGCTGTTTAGAGAACGTTTTAAGGTTATTGCTACACCATGGGACCTGATTTATGGGATTGAATGTCTAGCCTATGTTTTATTCCCTGCTTTAAACTATTGTTTTTTATATTAAAAGCTCTATATTGAGTATCGGATATTTCATTAGTTTTTTTGATTGAGTGAAAAAGTTATAAACATTTATACATCCAAACTTTTGCATTTAATGTACTTGTACATAGTGTTTTGAATGCGGGCGCAGGTACATGTAGGGTAAGTACCTCGGTGAATAAATTAAGTACGTGTAGGAAGTCATTAAGGGGCGGCGCGGGGCGGCCAGGCGTGACGGCTAAATTGTTAAATATAAAAAAATCGAATGAGCACCTGTCTGCCATAACCAGATGGTGAAGGTCAAGTTTTTATACAATTTGTAAAACACACAATTATTCATTCTACATGCATTTGCTCGTTATTCTAAGCGATTTCATCTTCCAACGAAATGTACATACTCATATCATCTACTCGTACTTCCCAAGTTTCTCTGGGCCAGTTATATGCCTATTTGAATACCAGATCACTAATCATGTAGATATATATACATATATACTTATTGTGATGTGTCCAAGAAGAGTCCTGTTCCAAAGTGCAAGGAAATAAAGCACTTTGGAGCGGACCCGGCAGCCAGCTAACGGGTTAATATCGGCTTCGTACCTAAACCCATTGCCAGACAGATTTGGTATCTGCTAGATGAAATATATTCTACTCTATCTGTCTATCCCCTCATCGTTTGGTTCCGACGGGTGTTCCTAATCTAATCAGTGTTCTATCGTAGGTAGTGATTGCATGAAGGTTGGGGCTCGTTAGCCAAGGACCGGAACGGTACGGAACCCACCGGAGTGTGACCGAAACCCATCTACCGTCGATAAGATCATCGATTAAAAGTAGGGTTTATTTAATATTACTAAATGAAAGAACACAAGTTATAAGAGTTACCTAGGTCATGTAAACAACTCACTTCAAGTTTTCTTATTCGGTTTAGGTTAGGTTAGGTTTTCTTATTCGGTTTAGGCTGTCGTTAAAATACAATGTTGTAAGAGAGAAGAGGGAAGACAAAAAAACATCATCATCATCATCATCGGTATAGTAAAAATAATTTGCATCGTATAACAATATTGAAACGTAATTATTATTCTACATCCAAGTTTAAGATAAAACTTCCTTTAAGCTTTCATTTTGTATCGCGAGGCGATCCGTTGGTACTAACCTCAGGAATAACTTTGAGGTAAGTCAGTGTTGCCAATATCATTGTTCTCTGCAACCTCCTGACACAGGAAGTTGCAGATTTGATACCCGCCTCAGGACAAATGTTTGTACGACCTGCTTATATTTATCCATCATAAGGATCGTTATCTTTCAGGAAGATATGACAAACTGAGTCAGTGGAACTAAGTGATAAAGGGCAAGCGTAAAGTGCCAAGGTCCTATAGAACCGGTTAGTACGTACATATGTTATCTATAATACTCGTTGGTACGTTATCGGTCACAAAGGCATTAGCCGGCGGAATTGCGTGCCTTTGGCCGCTTCCGGCACGCGACCACGTTCCGGTAGGTACGTGTCTTATGATGACGCAGTGAGGCCCTCGAATGGGACACATTTGAATAAATTAACGTAGAACACATTCTTCGAGGAACCCTTCAAATGATCCGACTTCCTTTTTAGAGTAGCTACGGAATTCACAACACCTGAAATTGGAACAGAGGGGTTGATGGTCGTTTGTTGCCAATGAAAATTAGCCTGATTTCTCACCATTTCTTTCGTATATCGATATGGAAAAAAACTACGTAGCCATAAATACTGGTCACAGAGACATGAACGTCTTAAACGAATGCCTCGATGTAAGCAAGCCTTTATCCCGATTGGCGACGCCTTCAGGTAGAACCCTATTCACAGGGAATCGAAGTCACATGCGACTATGGACATCCTTGTGAACCCGCCTGTCGCCACTAGGAAGCCGACCTATTCACAACATTATACGGCACAGGCTCGCATTTAGAGCGGTGAGACGCCCGCTCAGATATGCAATAACGTTCATTCAGGAAAATAAAAATGTCTGCGCAAAATACTGCACCCGAGATAAATCGCACGTCCATGACAAACAGCAGCAACGATGGTCTGGTAGGTACCAAAGGCCATGGATACGCGTGACATCTCAAGCAGCACCTGTACTTTACGTGACCTGGGGCCTTATTCTCAATGAAATAGGAGATTCCTTGTCCAAACCGTGTGACGTCACAATGTGTTCTAAACTACGATTTTGTTCGATTCCACGCCGCTGTCTTGTTATATCTGTGAAACACGTTGGGATTGGCAATAGTGAATAAAGGCCCTGTGCGGCACGTAAGCGGCAGATGAAGCTTGCATCTGATCTAGTCCTGATAAGTTGGCGCGGGTGCACGCTACGCTTCTCCGATGCAGGCACTTGGAACCGTGGGAGAAGCGCTCGGCTTATCGCTGCATTACAGGAACTCTATGGACCATTGTGCAGTAAGGTTTTCTTCTGTTGTCAGCGAAATGTTGCGCGTGACTGTAATGTTGGCTTTTGTATGTTTTTTATTTGAAATCTACCTACCAGCGATTTCAGTTATTTGAAATCTACCTACCAGCGATTTCAGAAGGAAATAAAAGTAGAAAAGACAAGCCTTTTAGACGCGCTACAAGTCCCTGAGATATATACCTTAAACGCTATCTAATGCGCATTATAACTCGCTAAGTCGTCGACTTCCCCAAACTGCCCTCTGAATGTGCTTCTTCGTCGTAGTCGTAGCTAATGTGAATTCGTGCTCATTTGTAAAAGCTGCGTGCTCTCCACTACTGAATTAATAAGCTCACCTCAAGCGTTCTTCTAATTAGCGCCGAATTCCCGCCTTTCTGTCTGATTCCTGATAAAACCACTTCGGATTGCTTTCATTAATTATTTTCCAGCGCGTTTAGTCGTTTAATTTGAAGCTTGGTGATTTCGTCACGTTTCGGTGAGGGTGTTTCTGTCGTAGCTGATTAATCCATCTCCTTCGAATGGTGGCAATTTGGTCTCCAAAATAAAGTTCTATGACCCTATGAGACTCCTTGGTGGGTTACATACTAAGTAATTTGTAGAGCGCTCGCGGCAGCCCGTGCGTAGGTTAAACTGCTGATGATGCTGTTAGTAGTTAATAAATGTTTATTTATACTAACTTCTTAATTTTTTTGTTAACTCACGTATTGTATTTTTATGTTTGCAAGTTCACAAAAGAGAAAAAAAACTCTGGATCCAGTAAATATACTGGCCTGAGGATTAATAAACTGTAACTACTCGTATCATAACTTTTTCCCTACTTCGGAAGCACATTATAAATGGCAAGTTGTGGTATTTATTTACACGGCAGCTGAGGGCCCATGACAATCCTCGCGTGGATTAACATTAGCATAATAAAAGCGAACGTTTGTCTGTGTTGTTTCTTTCACGGTTGAGCGGCTTCGTATAATTTGTAGGAAAATCAGTGAGAGAGCAGAAGGAGGGGAGATAAAGTGAAACCCTGAATAAACCAGTGTCAGTGACATTCGATATTGTGTTGTGATTGATGTGATGATACCAGTTAACTAATATATTTTCTATTTTCATTTGCGATAAGCTTCACTACGTCTAATCCATAGAGGATTACATTATTAATCTTGATCCTAAGTAATATCCCGAATTTGTGTTTGCAAATTCCGACTCTTCTTCGTTGCTTGCACCTTGTGCGGAGCAAGGTGCAAGCAACTGCACAAATTCCGTCATCATTCTTCGTCTAAGATTGGTTCTGCGCAGTGAAACGCGCTGACATCGCATGCGCACCGGCCATAACGAATAATGGATGTAGTGAGCGGCTTATTAATCGTGGATCAGTTTTTATGCACCTCGCAACATCGAGTTAGAATAATATTATCTAACTCGATGCCTCGCAAACGAAAATGAAACAAGCAGAGGAAGTGATGCCATTATCTATGTATAGGCATGCTGGCAGCTACTCTCTGAACAAGAATAGAGGTAAAATTAACCTGCTAGTAAAATTGTGCAGTATGCAATTATTAGAGACCGAAATAGTTATTTGTCTCGGAATCAGCTAAAACTACTTTTATATTTAAGGAAATGATACCTGGTCCTGGAGCTTTTACAGAGAGCGGGCAGACGAGTTTTAAAAACACGAGTGTAAACAAATTTCTAGAAAATATATATTTTTCATGATAGATGATAAACAGAAAAATGTTACATTTATCTATTTATGTCAGGAACAGCACATTTTTAGTACGTTTTTGTTTTGTGATGAAACCAGATAGAAGTTTTTCTTTAGTTATGTCAGTTATGTCTTATAATTTTTCGATTGGTGGTTTTATTAACTTGTAATTAGATAACAGTTTTAACGCTAAGGAAATGAGTCATCTCGCTCTGAATCCATCTAGTAGCGGCTTTATGGCACTCTTGAAGAACTACCTACTTGTTCTAATCAGCCTTGTGTATAAACTGATGGGCAAGGTCTTTTTAGATTATACCACGTCCTGCACTTGCATTAGTCTGGCTATGTAAGTGCCGGTCTTCGGTCGTCCGATTGTCGACCCAAAAAGCTGGTTGTCGTCCCTACCCCTGAAAATATCTTTTTGCTATCACTCTAGCTTTATCTCGTTGTGTTAGGTTAGGACCAACAGTCGTCACAAGGTTCCTGCCTCACACAGTAAACTTTTTTGTGTTCTATTCTCATCTGCGATCACTTTCTGACAATTACCAAATTTGGTGTAGCTCAGAATCATTCACCCCTTCCTTTTAATCTTGAGCTCTATAAAGTGTCGTCACTTAGGGTAACCTATTATAGTAGTAGGTATGTGATGCGAGGTAATTGGGGTGTTGCCGCTCTGTTAACTAATAATAATAATAATGTAAAAAAAAAAATAACATACATACCTGTGACCACCAGTCGATTTGAGCGGTTGAAATTGGATTGGGATTCTAAACCACCACCTTGTTACTCATATAACAACCCTAATGAGTCATATTGCAGTTTTTTTAACAAATTCACCACTGCATTCAATTCAATATTCACACCCAAGTCGATTGTGGTCTCAGAAAAACTCAACTTTAGTGAGTGGGCAACAGTAGGTATACATAAGAGTAGGCAAACTTTGTATGAACTGTATAATGAAAAACAATACAATTTTAGTCTTGAGTTCAAAGAAAAAGTAAAAAACTACTCAAAAATGTTCAGAAAAGTTTGTCAAATGGCAAAATCAAATTATATAAGCTCGAAAATCAGAAATAGTGAAAATGTAATAAAATCGACATGGAAAATAATAAATAGTGAGACTGGAAAGGTCAGTACTTACGATAATGATTATAACTTAAAGATTAATGATTGCTCAGTCCAAAATGACGTTGACGTAGCCCAAGCATTTGAAAACTTTTTTACTGACATTCCAATTTCTACTACAAAGTGCTTAAACTCATCTCAAGTTATCGCTGAGTCTTTGCTTATAGAAAATGTACCCAAATGCAAAAATAAATTTAATTTCAATCATGTCAATGAAACTGATATTAAAAAAGCTTTTAATCTATTGAATGTAAAAAAAACTGCAGATCTCTGGGGCGTTTCTGTTAGACTTATTAAACCATTGATTGATACACTTGCACCAGATCTAGCTTTTATATTCAATGAATCTATTGACTGTGGTGTATTTCCTGATCTAATGAAGCATAGTAAAATAATTCCATTGTTTAAATCAGGTAGTAGGTCTGACCCCACTAACTTTAGACCAATATCAGTTTTGCCAACGTTCAGCAAAGTTTTTGAAAAACTTATTTTACATCAATTGCTAAGGCATTTCGATGGCAATGACCTGCTTCACTGTAAGCAATTTGGGTTTACTCGCGGCAGGTCTACCACTGATGCTGGTGTAGAGTTGGTATCGCATATTTTTGATGCTTGGGAGAAGTCGCAAGATGCTTTAGGCGTTTTTTGCGACTTGTCAAAAGCATTTGATTGTGTACACCATGTAACATTAATCAGGAAACTACATCATTATGGAATAAAAGACAACTCTTTGGATCTTCTTACTTCATACTTGTGTGACAGGATACAAAGAGTTGACATTAATGGGGAACGTTCTTCGGGATCTGTAGTTACAATGGGTGTACCGCAGGGGTCTATCCTCGGTCCTTTCCTATTTCTTGTTTATATTAACGACCTCCCTCATCTCGTTAAGAATAATCACGAGATTGTATTGTTTGCTGATGATACTTCACTAATTTTTAAAATGAAACGTCATAACACAAATTTCGACGATGTGAATAATGCAATCTCAAAAGTAGTCAATTGGTTTAGTGTCAATAATCTTCTGCTTAATGAAACCAAAACGAAATGTATTAGATTTATTCTACCCAATGTAAAACAAGTTAAGGCCGATGTAAAGGTAAAAGAGGAATCTTTAGAAATAGTAGAAAGTACTGTATTTTTAGGAATAACTTTAGATAGTAAACTTCAATGGGGCTCACACATAGATAAGCTATCGAAGAGACTTAGTTCTGCAGCGTATGCAGTCAAAAAAATCCGTCATCTTACAGACGTTGATACTTCTAGACTAGTCTATTTCAGCTACTTCCATAGTATTATGTCTTATGGCATACTGCTGTGGGGGAACGCTGCAGATGTTAACACCATATTTGTGCTGCAGAAGAGGGCTATTCGTGCAATCTATAATATGGGTCCCAGAGAATCCTTGCGTGAAAAATTCAAAGAAATAAACATAATGACAGTAACATGTCAATATATTTATGAAAATTTGTTGTACACTCATAAAAATATCAATAAGTTCATTAAAAATAGCGATATACATAATTTAAATACTAGAAATAAGAACAAACTGGCTGTGCCCACTACTAGGCTACGTAAGATTAATGTATCTTTTAAAGGGCAATGTATACGCTTCTACAACAAAATTCCAAGTGAGTTGCAAAAATTATCTATAAATAAATTCAAACGGATTGTCAAAAATATACTTTGTAAAAAAGCTTACTATAAAATATCAGATTATCTAGACGACAAAAAAGTTTGGGACGAGTTATGCTCCAACTCTAAAACTAACAATCTAACAAGGTAAAGGTTTCTTGTTCGCTTCTTTACTTTACCTAAAAAAGATTGAAGTGAACAATTAATCAAAGTGATCACTTTATTTCCCATTTTTATTTCTTATTTAACTTGTATTTTGTGACGTGTCCAAGAGTCCTGTAAGGTCTAAAGGAAATAAAGCACTTTGATTTTGATTTTGATTTTTAACTTATATAGTTTTGTTTCCCCCAGGGAGGAGGTGAGGAACCACGCGGTGCGGTGGAACGCGCAGTTCTCGTTCATGTGCAAGATGTGCGCCAACGCCAGCACCGGCGTGCTGGAGCCGGCGCTCATGCGCGTCTCCGTGCGCAAGGAACTCAAGGGTAACCGATCCAACATATCTGCCTTGTTTCGCGATACGAAATTATAATTCCTGATAATCTATTCAGCATAATATTGCTATCATATTTCTAATTTATAATAAAATAATGACAACTGACTTGATAACTTAACAGCGAAATTATGTCAGAGCACTAGATCAGAGGCTCAACTGCACTATGAATACAAACGACGCGAATCCGTTTGTAATGTCATAAGTTTATAACGAGTCGCTCACGGCTTTTATTGTATCCCGGGAAGTTTTATAGCGGCGCCTCGCCTTAATTGAGTTGGAAAGTTTCGCTGCTTGGCCTCGGCCTCGACTGTCGAAGAAGATAGTTGTAGGTTGTAGGGACCGAGACTTTAAAACGAAGGCTTAAGTTTTCTTGTAAGCTAAAACTGTGATACTATTCATTCGAATAAGGAATCATTCGACGTCTGTTCTTCAGCTCTTGAAATATGTGCAAATATGCACTGTACTGTATATAATAGTGCTATAATAGTTCAATATAAGCCATATAAGTCGCCGTGTGGTGCCGGCATAGAATTTCACCACCCCAACTCTTCCCGTGGGTGTCGTAAGAGGCGACAAAGGGAAAACACCGGGGGGCGGGCAGCAGCACCCTCTGCAGAACAACTCCACCGAACTGCGATCCCCAACCCGCATGCCCAGCGTGGGGATTATGGGCAATAACCCCCAAATAATGATGCCATCTATGGCGCTCATTAGGGGAGGCCTATGTCCAGCAGTGGACTATTATAGGCTGGTGATGTTGATGTTGATAAGTCACCTTCTCTGACATAGGTACACCGTGTTCCAGCACTTGTATAATAACATCGCTCGCTTTTACTTAATGCGTATTCTATTTCAAGTTAATGTTGGCCAGTAATAAACTTCTATGCGTGAGGACCTCATTCGATCACAGGCCTTTTCAAACAGGAACATCACAGGAATATTTAGATAGACCATAATGTAATGGGACATTTGTGTATTCCAGGTGGTCGTTCGTACCAGAAGCTGGGCTTCTGCGACGTGAATCTAGCCGAGCTGGCCGGCGCAGGCGAGACCACGCGCCGCTGCCTGCTGGAGGGCTACGACCCGCGCCGCCGGCAGGACAACTCCGTGCTGCGGATACGAATCAAGATGAACATGATCTCGGGGGATCCGCTCTTCAAAGTGTAAGAGCCTAGATATGCTAGACCGAAAATTTTGACAAACTCTTTATACTGACTTAAACCACTATCGTGTTTTTCAAGACGCCTCGTGTCGTTGTTGATCAACCCTTAGCACTAATCCGCGGCTTCGACGGCAATGGCCCACAACTTAATGCGGGCTACACTCACTTCGAGGCGATATGACATGCTTGGTCTAACTGTGACACCATCTCAAAGGTGCGCGAAAACAATTCGGTGCGGTGCTGTCGTAAATTTCCGCTGCCAACGTCTCTATTGTGGATAAGGCAAGGATAAAGGGTTGAGGATATTTGTATCTTGATAGTTTTGTTTGCCTCCAGGCCAGAAAGGAAACAGGAAGCGACGGAGCGAGTGGGGGGCGGAGACAGCGGGTCCGAGAGCGCGGCGGGCACGCAGCCGGACGACGACTGCGCCTCCTCGACCGCCAGCTCGGGCTGCGGCTCGCTCACCAAGAAGAACAACTATGGTGAGTCTACATCATGCAGTTCTGCGTTAATCTACCCTACCTTGGTCTCTTCTCTTTTCCCACGTTGTAATTGGGTAGATGTCGGCCAAATCAGGGGGCCATGGCCCTGCCAAGTCGAGTAGACGACCGCCACCAGGAACACTTTTCTGGACCAATTTTGCGGCACTTTCCAGAATTTTGTTATTAAATCGATTTCAAAAGCAACTAAACCCGCAACCTTCCTTTATAAACTTGCAAAGATTTTAATGAGACAGGTATTCAATAGCTTTTCCAACGGACAGAACAACGGACCGAAAACTCATGTTTCTAGCAATTCTCTTCTTTTTCTTAAATCATTGAAATTGTTTCGGCAAAACTTAGATCAGTTTACGTAGTGTTTTAATCTGGAATCCTGGTTTCATGTTTTGTTTGTGTTGTTTTAATGAAGTGGCTAATTAATGATATGAATATGTTGTGAATTCCAGAAAACACCGCCCAAGTGGCGCCCCTATCTTTGGTGGCGTCGTGCTCGCTCCCCACCCCCGAGGACGAGGAGTCCCCGGGGGGTGCGGGCGAGGGCGCGGCGGGCGCGGGCGGCGCGGGCTGTGTCTCCTGCATGCAGCAGCACACGCACTCGCGAAACTCCTCCAACACCTCGGGGGACATGAGCAGCAAGGTACGACTCACTCCACGGACTCTAGGACGCAGCCTCACCCCCGTGGGATGACCATTACGGCCATTACCTTTTATGTAATGTTGCGTATTACATAGTGGAAGATGCCCCGTGACTAGCTAGTGTCGTCTGACAAAGACTGCTGGCAAATATTTATTTATATATTGATATACTGGATGTGGCTTAAAAATAATTATATTTGAGGGTTGTGTTGTGTTACATGTAGCTGATCCCCAAACTGCACTTTGTATTTGGTAGCTGGTCAAGGAAAAGACGAATTGAGGTTCAGGAGACACACCGGTAATTGCTAGTTATTAAACTAATGTCGCCAACTTATGGTACGAAATGGTAATATTGATTAAAACCGAACGACAAAGTCGGTCAATCGCGAACTGCTTTAGTTTAGTAACCCCGAGCAATTACACATACAATTGCAAGCAAAGCTAAAATGTACATCTGCGTGATCGGTTTAACCGAACAACGCAAGAAGTTAAATTATGTTTTGGGCGATATGCAGAGGCTAACTGAGAACTTCCCGAGTCCAGTCCAACCATGGTCTGGTACTGACTAGTAGGCTGATGGTGATTATCGCCTTGTTTATAATGTGCATTGATGAGGTTGCCTCAGTTCAGTATGAGTGTACAGTAGTGTGCGTGTCCCCTCCAGGCGTCCGGGTACGGCAGCTCGTCGGCGGCGTCCGCGCACTCGCGGCAGAGCTCCGAGGGGGACTCTGCGCCCGACGCGCGCCCGCACCACGCCAGGTACTGTCGCACTCCTCCACACACCCACACACTCTACTACGTCTTCCTCTATCATGGCACTTCTAGTGCGCGTGTGGTGGCTATGCACTGTACACTTGTCCACTGACTGACAAGCGACTGACCTAACGGAATGCGGGACGGTGATTAACGGTGTTTGCTAATTTAAGCTGACGTTTGTTTGTCGACTGTTCGTTTTTGGTTAGTCCTATTCCTTTATTATTATTTTGTTTTAAGTGTACTTTTATTTTATTTTACCGTCGGAATGTCTAGCACATCCAGCATGCCCGTCGGCTGCATCCTGTAAATTAGCTTTCCGTGTTCCGCACGTGACTAACTCGTCCGCTTCTAATCCGTTCTGTTTCCACCTGGCAGCGTCCGCTTAGAGCGCAGCGCGAGTAGCACCAGCGCGCTGCAGGAGCGGCCGCGGCCCAAACTAACGCTCGAGCGCAGCGGAGACCTCACCGAGATCTATCTCACCCCCAATAGCACCCTCACCGGTCCCCCCGACGTGATCCCCCGCCCCGCGGCCCTCTCCCCCGCCTCCCCGGAGTACCGCACGCCCGACACGACTCTGCTCAACGGACACGACACGCTCTGCATGCCGACGTACTTCGACCGCAAGCGGCAGGCGGCGCGCGCCGGCCCCGCCGCGGAGCCGCTCGCCAACTTCCACGTCTTCAAGCAGAAGTCGCTGAACACGATCCCGGCGCTGCTGGACCGCAGCAGGAAGCACGAGGAGATATTCTGCAACTTCCCGTTCCTGACGCCGCTCGCCAACCGCAAGAGCTCGCTCGTGTCGGCCGCCAGCCGCCTCTCCGGCTGCATCGAGGACGAGTTCTACTGCATCGCCTCGGACGCGGAGGGCGACGCGCCCGCCGGCGCCGACGTGCGCCCGAGGCTCCGGAGCCGCTCCAACCGCGCGCTCGACGACGTCCTCCACACCTACGCCACCTCCACGCCCAAGAGCGCCGCCCCCGCCGCCCCCGCCGCCCCCGCCGCACGGCACAGCTACACGGAGCACGCGAGGTGAGTGCGCCGCTGCCCTCCCTCTAACTACTAACGTGCTTGCGGTGCCGGGACTGCCGACTCTTCTCCTATCCTATCCTCTCACCATTTTGTACTTAATATTTTCTGTTGGTTTCTTTTATGTTTTTTGAGTTCATAAATAATTAAATGTATTATGTTGAACATTTGTGTAAATTGACTAAGTACATTGACGTGACTGCGAGTGATGATTACTAAAGTGTACCATTGACCATCATTATCATTATAATAAGATTGAATCATAGAACGTCCGAGCGCAAGCTGAGGAGCGGCTAGTGGTGGTGAGCTAAGCGTGTGAGTGTTGTCAGGCGGGGGGCGGAGGGCGAGTGCGGCTGGTGCGGGGCGCTGCGCGACGGGGCGCTCGGCTCGCTGCCGCGCCGGCCCAGCTCCGCGCTGTCAGTCTCCTGCCCACACTCTAGTAACCACGGAACCTGCCTGTTTCGGTTTAGACATCTAACGCATCTGGGAATTTCCTCTATAAAATTCTGCGACTCCGTAACAGATCTAGATATTTTCATCGTTTGTTTTTACTCAGTGGTCCGAAGTGCAATAGTTTTGCGCAGTAGTTATTTGTCTTATTAAATAATATAATGATTGTAACCGAGACATGCAGGGCGCCTGTTTTACTCTATTGTAGATGTTGTCTTGTGTCGTGCGTCGATATCCATTGTGGCCAGCTTACGTAGCTCCTCGCAAATGTACTAGGCTTTGTTGTTCTAAGACTATTTATATATTCATCAACATGGAAAACTGTCACGCTTCTAAACCATACTCACCTAAATATTGGAGTCATTTCTGTGAATATGATAATCTGTTAAATATTTTCCAATTCTGATCGCGCATGTTTGTTTCATTTT
>OZ007522.1:14908382-14964227 GCA_963931895.1 Eupithecia pulchellata
GAGCGACCGTTGATTGATGTCCGGCTGGCGGGCGCGCGCCCCGCACCTGCTTCTGCGACGTTTTTGTCCATGTCCCGACTAGTTTTTCGGAGTCGCTACAACCTGTTGCAGCACAGCAGCATTGTTTCCATTGGAATTTTGATTTACATTACACTAATTTTAATAATTGATTGTTTTCGAAAGCAACGAGGATTTAAATACGGACTTACCTTCGCAGGTCCTAAAGCTAAGTCCAACTAGTTGTTTGAGGGAGATGGGCTTGGAGAGGCGGATGTAGGAGCTGCCGTTGAAGTAGGCCTCCGGGCGCTCCGAGGGCCCCAGCGGACCGGCCGCCAGCGCCGCGCCGCACAGGCACGCCGCCGCCGCCGCCGCCGCGACCAAGCTGCATGCTGCAATGCAGAGTACGAACACACATTCATGTATTTACCTAAGATAGATGCTATCCTATCATTTTGAGTGAAACAAAACACGATTTGAGGCATTCCCCAAATGATGTCATAACTAGCACTTGATTGTTTGGAATCCGGCACGAGAGTTTTACATGAAGGCTAGGATGAAGGTTGCCGAGTGAAATCACAGATTTGATATTGATAATAAAAGTAGGATGAAACTCTTTTTAATGAATACCCTTACATATACAGAGTGTTTGTGCACCAAACACTCGTTAACAAAAGGTTTAAAAAACATCGTTCACCTAAAAGAAATGGGGTGGAGGGGGGTCTTTGCTATCTTTACTACCCCCTCATAAATATTTTGGCCTCACGGTGGATTATATTATGTAATTATTGATTTGTAATTTACAAAAGTCTGCACAAACTTGGATATAAAAAAAATATGTAGTGTAGCCTCCAAATTTGTAATTTATTTTAATTTTTATTGTTGTTAGGTTCGATCGAAACCATAATTACAGATTAGCAATAGCTAATCTTAAAATTTTCTAAAAAAGTTAAATGGAATGGAATTTATAGCTCAACTTAGAAAGAAATAAAAAAAAATTAAGATTGTTTAGTTTTTCGAATTCTTTTAAAAATGTCTCTAGTCTATCCCCCTTTTCTAACGGTATGCAACATGCCATGAAAACCTTTTTTACTATCTTTACTCATTTTCTTATTTTATTAAGGGGGTCGAGAAGTTAGCGACATCCCCCTCCAACGCCCATTTCATTTTGGCAAACGATGTACCAAACAGCCTGTAGTTTAAGGAGAGAAGTAGTTAAGCAATCGCCGGACGTTATGTTGTTTACGTTTATGGTTTTGAACGTCACGTAATTGGAAATACCGTCCGCGTCTTCTCTAACAAACCAGACTGTCTCATTCTGCCAGTTAAATATAAAGTATGAATGTTACCAATTGAAGCCTTGAATAAGGACGTCCAGGTCGGCAAGTCATTTAAATTACTTACAGTACATAGTTTTAAATCTGTGATGATCTTGAGGTTTTTAAATTAGATAAATTTTTGAGGAGACTCAAAGCCGTAGGTACGCAACTTGATTGTGATAAAACCAAGAGTAGATTGATACATATTTATGTAGTAAACGCAATACATGAAATCGTTACTAATTTTCCAAAGCGTGTGCGTTTCAATTGCCTTCTTGAAATATTTAATAAATAATTATCGAAATATATATATACGAAAAAAGGGGCTACAGGCGACGCGGGCGAGGCGCTCCGTTAGTTGCATGTTGCATACCATAAAACCTGCGTAGGTACTTACAAATAATTAAATAAAATGATAATTGCATTTACAAATCGTCTGAGCCATCTTCTCGTACGCCTTACGCTCGACCGAATACTCAAACGCAACTCAAATATTAGGTCCTTACATATGAAATTGGCGTTTTTCGTACTGGCCACTTTAATCACAAATTTCTCCTCTTTGGAAGCGGATCCATCGCAAACCACGTCCGAGTTAGCTGCAGGCTGCGGTGTTAGTGATAAAACTGTTTTAATTCACTTGAAGCAAATTGGGAAGATTAAAAAGCTTGAAAGGTGGGTACCTCACGAATTGACTGAAGCAAACCGGCAAACGCGCGTCGACTGCTGCGTTACATTACTAAACCGGCACAATAATGAAGGTATTTTAAACCGAATCATTACCTGTGATGAAAAATGGGTTCTTTACGATAATCGGAAGCGCTCAGCGCAATGGTTGGATCCTGGCCAGCCAGCCAAATCCTGCCCCAAGCGAAAATTAACCCCAAAAAAGTTACTTGTAAGCGTTTGGTGGACTAGTGCCGGTATTGTTCATTACAGTTTTCTCAAATCTGGCCAGACTATTACGGCTGATGTCTATTGTCAGCAATTGCAAACCATGATGGAAAAGCTAGCGGCTAAACAACCTAGGCTGGTCAATCGCTCCACGCCACTGCTGCTTCACGACAACGCTAGACCACACACTGCGCAACAGACGGCTACTAAATTAGAAGAGCTTCAATTGGAAAGTCTAAGACATCCTCCGTACTCCCCGGACCTTGCTCCAACAGATTACCATTTTTTTCGAAATTTGGATAACTTCTTGCAAGGGAAAAAATTCAACTCCGATGGGGCAGTCCAAATCGCCTTCAAAGATTTTATTGATTCCCGTCCGACTGGTTTTTTTAGTAAAGGGATCAATGAACTACCTATAAGATGGCAAAAGTGCATAGAAAATAATGGTTCATACTTTGATTAATTAAATATATTATATTAAAAAATATTCGACTTTTTGTTCCTCCCATACAAAACGCCAATTTCATATGTAAGGACCTAATATAAGCACTCAACAAACTCTGACTGACGAATTTATTACACATTTTCATTGATAACATGATAACTGTCCAATTACGACTTGAAAAACACTTCTGAGATTCGTTTGAGTATTATTTATTATTATTATTATTACAATCATGGCATAGTAATGTGTAAGATTGCATGCATCCAGTTTTCTGTGCACCTAGTAAAGCAGTGCAATGTTTGAATGAGCATGAAACCGCGGCAATGTCACGTTAACAGGGTTCCTTGACTCCACGCCATGCCACCGTCCGGCGCCGGCGGCGGCGGCGCGTCGGGACTCGTGCGCTGGAGGAGTGGACTCTGCGAGTATGGAGCCGATAATCCAATTGCGGTCATATCGATACAGTGCACGCGAGAGTGAGAGCCGACTTAATCGAGTTAGAATCGATCTGTCACGACACGACGCCGCCGCATGTATCGCTAATGAAAGTTGTTTTTGTAAACACGCGAGCCATTCCAAGCTGCGAGAAGACAATGGCCGGCAGGCAGGTTGACACATGCTGATCAATGCAAATGCTTCATTTATCTGGCTTCTCATCTACAGCATCTATCAAAACTTTGTCTCAAAGTTAAAATCACAAAAAAAAACATGTTAATATTGTGTGATGTAATGCTGGAGCTGTAATATCGATATCGATAGCCTAAACCAGCTTGTTCCTTCTCTAAATATCTATGTGTTCAAACCGAGGTGTTTCAGAGATGCGCGGTTTTAGTATGGCGCCTCTACTGGATACGTACTCGATGATGTATAATTACTGGATTTTAGCCGGGGCGAACCGCTAGTTAAAAATAAATCTCTCAAAAATTGTAACCTGGATTCTTTATAAAGTACATCATTAAAAAAAATCTCTTAAATTTTAATCTACCTACTTATTAGGTTGATGCTCGTAAAACTTGGTGTCAAACCTAAATTCTGCAAATGTTTACTATAATAGATAGCGGTAATAATAACAGTTGCATACCTGAAATACTTATCGCATGAATAGAGCAGACAATTAACTTGAGTGGTATGCTATTCATTCATTTACTAATAAATGCTCATATTATGCATAGCCTGTATAATGCGATGCCGGGTGCCGGTGGCTCTAATGAGCTGTGACCTTAATGCATTTGTAACATAACTGGATGCCTGACATTTCATAACATAGATAATGCAGTCGGCATACATAGGTACCTATACAAAAACATTGATTAGATGCAATTCGTCGCTCGATGTTTGTCCGCATTCAGTTCATTCAGATAGATCCCGCGGAAGTGATGATGGGATGGTGGAAAAGGAAAATTCGTGACCTCAGTCACAGATAACATAATAGGTACTCCTCAGTGAAGGCTAAAAAACAAATAACACAATAGAGTGCTGTATGAATTTTGATTTCCTTTGTGAACAATTTCCACGGTCATTCACTTGTGCTTCATTTGCAGAAACCTTGATGATTGGTAATGAATAAGAAAGAAAAGCCAAAGAAACCGAAGCACGAGGCTGCTCGCTGTCATTGGTTTAGGTACAGGGTACCTGCCCCCCGCGCCCCGCCTGCCCTGCCCCTGACAGATTATGATATGCCAGTGCCAGTAATGTATGCCAGCCACCAGCTTCAGTAAGTGTGAGTTTCCAGTTCCACAGTTCAACTGACCCAAAAATTATACCTACTTAGTTAAAGCAATCAACGCGAATTTTATAAAAACTGAGTCATTTGAATTTAAATGCTGATTTCACCACTTTCAAGTATATTAATATTTAATGTTTTATGGAAATGTGAGAAAGAGGTAAAGAGGAGTAGGATATTGACTTTACGTTTTGTAGTGTAGTCTAGGGTCGAGTCGAGCGAGGCGTCTCGTCGTCTGTCGTCTCGGCGCGCTGCACAGTACACATTATGGTACTGTCCATTGTACCGTGGCGCTGCCCCCGTGGTGAGCACCGCGCGGGGGCGGCAGGAGGAAACTAGATTCTGTTGTGCGCAGAGGGGCAGATTGCAACGGATACTATGGTCAAACAATAGGCTGTTGAATTTAGAGTAAATATGTATAGGTATCTTATGTATGATATGTACCTAGGTATAGGTGCAGCACATAATGATATTATGTATGAGGATGATAACGCAGAGACTGAGGAGTGATGTGTTGATCTAGTTATACCTAGACTGCTTAGAAAGTAAATAAACAACATAAGTAGGTAGGTACCTGCCGATCTATACCTAACCTACCTAGTTACAGTAGATTTGAATTGATTTGTAGCTAGTCAAATCAGTGGCTTGTTTACTTTGTACTGTACTTTTATAAAATACCTACCAGCGCTCCGCCCGGCTTCGCACGAGTATTTAACAATAAATTCAAAAATAATAGGTAAGTACGTAATTGTAATTAGGTACACACATGTTAGGTTACATTATTGAAGGTTTATAATAAATATAATATCTATACTAATATTATAAAGAGGAAAGATTTGATTGTTTGTTTGTTTGTATGTTTGTTTGTTTGAATTGAATAGGCTCCGAAACTACTGGACCAATTTGAAAAATTCTTCCACCATAAGAATCCTAAAATTTCCGTGATGAACATAGGCTATACAGGGTGGAATTTTGTAATGCCACCTGGAGGGAAAGTACTCTTAATACTGTAGTTAGAAAATTGTACTCAAAGAAAACATTCCTTTAATTTTGAAAAGAAAGAAAACTGCATTCAAAGATTTTCGAAAATTCGCTTGCCACACCCGGGAATCGAACCGACTAAAATCTGTAAAAATTACACCCTGTACTTTTATTGCATAGATCGTTAGGGTCAATAATAAGGATGAAATCTCTCTAACAAACTTAATAAATTAAATGAAAGGAAAACCATGAAATCTTAAATTATTTTAATTATTTACAATAAAAAGTCAACTAACTAATTAGTTGCTCGACATTTCGAGCAACTAATTAGTTAGTTGACTTTTCGGCTCCATTTTCTTGGATACACAAATTTATTCTTCTAACGAATTCATTTCTAGTAACTTTTAATAACGTGTTGTGGTGAATATTATAAATCGTATTCTGAACTTCAACTCTCAACTCGTTTACATTCGCATAAGATTTCATGTAAATTAGATTTTTTACATATCCCCACAAAAAAAAAAAATCTAAAGGGGTGAGATCTGGTGATCTCGCAGGCCATCTGATTGTGCCGTTGATACCAATCCAGGTATTAAAATGGTTATTAATGTAGGCAGTAGTGATTCTGCTACTACTGACACAAGTAAACAGATGGATCTTTAAGTTAAAGTGCTTAACTTGACCCATTCAATTTAATAATTTAAGATTTCATGGTTTTCCTTTCATTTAATTTATTAAGTTTGTTAGAGAGATTTCATCCTTATTATTGACCCTAACGATCTATGCAATTAAAGTACAGGGTGTAATTTTTACAGATTTTAGTCGGTTCGATTCCCGGGTGTGGCAAGCGAATTTTCGAAAATCTTTGAATGCAGTTTTCTTTCTTTTCAAAATTAAAGGAATGTTTTCTTTGAGTACAATTTTGTAACTACAGTATTAAGAGTACTTTCCCTCCAGGTGGCATTACAAAATTCCACCCTGTATAATATTTTCAAAAAGTTAGAGATCCGTATAAAAACTTCAATAATAAAACCATAGCGCTATACATCAACTTCTTTTTTTTTCTTTTTTTGCGCTGCTCGCTTTTGCTGTAACTCAACTTCAACTTCTTTTTTTATGGCACCGCTTTTGCTACGACGACTCCGCCAGTGTCAGTTATGGATTGTCATAGACATCACAATTCGTTACTGGGGTACGAGAGGAAACTCAATTTCAAAAAATATAAAAACTTCAAGATTGGAACCATGCGATGTAGGCGATATAGCGGTGCGAGAGAAAAGTCTTTATATAAGTAAAGGAGGTAAAGGTACAATTTTAAAAAGGAAAGATTTTATTGTTTGTTTGTTGAATTGAATAGGTTCTGAAACTACTAGACCTTTTTGGAAAAAAATCATCATTAGAATGATAATCGTAGGCTATAGAATATTTTTAAAGTTAGTGATCCTTATGAAAACTTCAATAATAAAGTACCTTATCTAACGTGTGTGTGTGTGTAAGAACATAAAATTCTTTAAAATACCCGTGCGAAGCCGGGGCGGGCTGCTAGTAGCCTATAAAATAAAAATCTTTTATTTCGGATTTCATTGACCTATGTTCATCACGGAAAATTTTGGATTCTAATGGTGAAAGAATTTTTCTAAATGGTCCAGTGGTTTCGGAGCCTATTCAATTCAAACAAACAGTAAAATCTTTCCTCCTTATAATATTAGTATAGATAGGTGGGTACCTAGGTAGGTACTTAATGATAGATCATAGGTAAATAATTAATACCTAGTCTCTTTCATTCATCTAAGTTTCTACAAGTCCACATCCTTTGCGGAGGAGGAGCCCTTGTGGAATATTTTGAAGGAATCGTTTTATAGAAATGAACATCAAAATAAAATAGCCAGGTAGGGCCCGTCTGCCCGCAGCGCAGGGTAACAGTTACACCGCGGTAGGTATATCGCCTGTTCGGATAAATCAGATTCCTCTTAGTACTAAGTATACATAAGTAGGTAGGCACATAGTTACTTAATGCACTAAGTGAGACATCGATATGTCTGTCATGCATTGGACGGACCGGTGCGGTTGTATTGTAATATTAGCAAGCATTGCATTGCATTCTAAACTGTTATTTATGATTATGATGAAGCAGGGCGCGCGGGCGCATAGCACCGCGGTGACGTCACGCACGCGCCGCGTGAGTCACCGGGGCGCGCGCGCGGCGGCGGCGGCGGTTCCGGCAACCACCTCGCGCGCGAGCCTTCATGGAAAAGAAACCTGCGAGATGAGTCAACTCGTAGTAAGGCCGCTTTCATTGATGGATCCTTTACCTGAAGCGGGTCTCTACCTTACCTGCCGAGTGCCGGTACTGTTATGTAGGTACCTGTCTACAGTTTATACATAGAGGTAGATAACGTCCTGGCAACACGTTCTATTAACATTTCTAAAATTACATTGATAAATTTTATAGTAAATAATGCTTGATAATTCACACAGCATCATCTAGCGTCAAGCTTAGCAAAGCCTGTGTTATGGGTACTACCTATTGAACTAGATATACTAATATACCTACCTATTATACGTTGCCAGCACTTACTTTGCTGGCTGGTAGTAAGTACCATCATAAATCATACGTCCACACTCAAAAAAATTAACTGATTGATAAATAACATTGTCAATAAAAAAAGCACAGTAGGTAATAATAAAAATAACAAGACGCTATTAAATCAACAACTGGCTTAGTAGGTTCGTATTATACCTTATGCAAACAACAACATTTTCGATAATTTCAATACGACCCAACCTGGCAAAGTTTTCGGTAACCTGTAAAGTTTTCTAATTTGTTTGTAATGCCATATTTTTGAGACCGTATCTAACAACCAGAAAGTAGAGTTAACGGCTTTCGAAACGGGGAAATGTCTAAAAAATAACTAAATAAACGGCGGCGCACAAGCCAAGCTAAATAACAAAAGTAGCAAAGGAACCGTGCATTAGTTTAGCTAATCCGAAGATTTGTCTCGCTCCGGAAGGCAAAAAGAAACAAAGGGCACGTACAAGCCAACAAACAACACAATTGTGTCAACGTTTAAAACTAGGTGACACTGTTTCATCAGCACGGCCGTTTTCTCGTGGTCCTACTATTTTGTTCTACTAGTAGGACCACGAGGGAGACCAGTTTCTGTTCGTCCTACTATGACATATTTGAGCTGTAGTCATTTATTTACACAACCTGTATATAGTTTGTTTTCTCATTATCCTACTATTTTGTCCTACTAGTAGGACCACGAGGGAGACCAGTTTTTGTGCACAGCACAGCACAGCACCCTCTCAAGTGGTCGTTACTGTTTACTAAGCTAAAGCCACAGTACTAAAACATTACTGACATACTAATAACTTGATCGCTTAAGGCAAATTGTTCTCCAACTTGCAAAGCATGCATCAATTTTTATTGATATTTGACTTGAATCATTATAAATAACTTTAAAAAAATAGACACACCTTAATATAATTTAAATGACAACTATACCACCATATTATATTATATTGGTAACGGTAGCGTGCGATGCCGTTACCGCGCCCGTCTCCGACAATCTTCGTGATGTCAATGATCATGAAAGCACGGAGACCCAGGCCCGGATTAGCCCCTAGGCCCACAAGGCCCGGGCCTAGGGGCCCGGCAAGCCTAGGGGCCCTCATGGCGGAACATTCATACCCCTAAAGTCAGGCTTGCCCGAAAAATTAACATATATTTTTCCAAATAATAAAAGGTAGGCAAGAAACGACGTAGGTACCTAGGTACTATGTGTTCAGTTTGGCGCTCCGTACCATGCGATTCCTATTGTGTATCTACATACATTGTATTGTATGTACCTAAGCACGTCGCACTTAAATATTTCTTTAAATTATTATCTCTTGAAAACTCAAACTATTTTTCGTCAAAATTCGTCTCAATTATGTAAATGCGCTGGGTGCACGCATCGCATTCATTTACGGCCGATTCCAGCTAGGCAGGCAGATCACGACATTACTTTTAATTTTTTAAATCAATAGACCTAGTTTCTTGTTTTTCCGTAATGGAATTGCTCCCTCCGTTTACTGTTATGTCTTTATTTATAACATACTTTTCTAAACTAATGGGTAACGACCGAAAATGTCACAAAAAATTTCGCGTTAATTCTCAATTATTCTATGCTTTAACAACCTTGCGAAAATGTCACAATTTCTCAACCATTGTCCACCGAAATAGTAATAAAAAAAACATGTTTTGTCTTTTTACCTTGCTTACTTCACCAAACTCCAAAATTACCACCGCAAAGGCTTTAAAAGTTTCAGGGTTCGCTTATCAGAATCTTTTGTCACTCTTGATTCTAGATTACAGAACATCCGAAAAGTCGCTAAAAAAAATTGCGGCTCGCTTCGCTCGCCGTTCATTCTGTAGTCTATTGGTCATTTTTATCAGCCTGCCGAAAATAAGTCAAAAATTTGGCGGTTCGCTTCGCTCGCCATTCTTTCTGTAGTAGGGGTTATTTTGTTAATCTTCAAAAAACCAAATTGTCAAAACAATAAAGGAAAGCTAAGAGCTTTCCTTTCTTGTCTATTTATAGCTTGCCTAACAAATTTAAAAAAAAATGTGTCTCACTCTACTTGACGACATTTACATTTTATTCATTTCTCAACCATTTCCGATGGCCGCAAAAACTACAATATGTCAAGGCTCGTTCCACTGGCTGTTATTTATGTTTTCATACTTATAAATAGTTAGTATGAATTGTTATACCCTACCCCTTAACTACTACTACTAACTTTTTTGGTACCTACCCGAAAATGTGACGCTCGAAGTTATTATTTTTTTGTGTTTCTCACATTTTTTTCTTTGTTGCTGGCATACCAATCTCCAAAATGACCACCACAGTTTTTGGGGCTAGCTGTCACATCTATTGTCACACTTTTGCATACTTTTTACAAAACATCGGATAAATCAGAAAAAAATCGCAGCATAACTAGCATTAGTACATATATATGAAGATGTTGAATATTGTCTCGGGCGGGTCTAAGGCTCTAAAATGCCCCCCCCCCCCCCCCCGAATAGTATTTCTGGCTACGGCCCTGTCTGTAATATAATGATTATTCTGATTATTCACTGAATATACTAATAGTAGGTACTTGATCGGCTCGGGGGAGGTGGGGGCGCTTGGTGCATAAAGAAACTTTGTCGGGTAGGGGGGCCCTCAATCGGGCGCGAGGCCTTGGGGAAAGGCCTCTGTCGCTCGAAGAGGAGAGGGGTAGTCGTCGTATCGCGTGCCCCGGCACGGCGACGCCATGAGGAGGGATAGATGTGACGACGTATGAGTGGGCCATGAAGCCATAAGGGTTGTGATGATGAAAGGTGACGGATAGCATGAGACACGCGGGATGTAACCTGCGGTACTCGTGCACAGGTGTGGGACATGCGGGTCGGTGAGGCGCGTGCTCGCTATAGCTGAGTAGGCGCGGCACTGTGCCCGTGTGACTAGAATGAATGAGAATTGTATGTTATGTATGTATGTGAGCGAGAGTAGTGTGTAAATGTGAGACCCACGCCTGGAAGAAGTATGGGGCGACGGATTTCTGCCGCCCATCTGGATACAGTGGTGGACAGACACGGTTTCAACTGTGCCTGTCCTGTCTGTGTCCTAATCGGGGGGAGGAAAGGTGATGAATAGATGGGGGTCGGCCAGCGTGTGGAACGGTGGGCTTGCCGGCCATGAATATGTGAGGAAGAGGGGACGCCAGTCGGGCCGCGGAAGGTTTATTATGTTCCCGTGGTTCGGCCAAAAATGGCGAGAGAGGGTCACCGGAGAGGTTTTAGTGGGTATTACGTCCTTCTTAGGACGTCGAGTCCCACATAATTCTGGTCCCCCCCAGACCAGTTTATTCGTAAAGGAATTTCCTCGCCGTAAAAGAAAAAAAAAAAAAAAAAAAAAAAAAAAAAAAAAAAAAAAAAAAGGGGGGCCCTCAAATACCAAGTGCCTAGGGGTCCTGGATCCCTTAATCCGGGCCTGCGGAGACCCCTTCAAGACCTTAGGTACATTACTACAAGCTGATAGAGTTCTGTATTCGTTTGCCGAGGTCATTCGCCAGGCACATACCATGCCGAATCAATCTGCGGTGGAATTATGATTGCTTTCAGCAACTTTGATGACATCGGAACAGACAATGATCATTTGTGAAGCTTGCTTCGGAATTACTCTAAATACTTTGAGAATCATTTCAAGACCGACGTGATAGCACAGTGAGTGATACCGAATTGCCGATATTATTACTTCGGCTGAACTCAGATGAATAGGTGAAAATGAAGCTGATTTTTTTGCCGCTGCGTGATATGCGTGCTATGTACTATCGGCAAAAGATATGCCTGTCCAGTTTGAAAATATTTTGCTTTGCGTTTGTTTTGAGTAACAGGTCACGCCTGTTTTTTTTTGTTGTCTAGTTTGACCAATACGGAGTCTGCACAGTCAACATCTGCTCAACAGAATTTTTTGTATAATTATTTCAAACAATAGAAGACTTCTCGCCATCACTAGGTCAACATCTGTTTAGTTTGTTCGCCCCGTTATTTTTATGACTTTAACAATTTTACAAAAGTTACAGCCCTGAGTTGCAACAGTCAGTTGGATTAGTTTCGTATTTGTATGTAATTAAAACATTACCACTATTACAGGTAGACCTAATACAATAGAGTAGGCATCAAGTAAAATTTTCATATTGTCATAATACTAATCTTCATATAGTTTGTGACGATCGAAAGTGACAATCGAAGTCCAGGCTAGGTTTGGAATGATCTTCATATAGTTTGTGACGATCGAAAGTGACAATCGAAGTCCAGGCTAGGTTTGGAATGCCAAACTGAAGCCGATTACGATTACCAGTTGAGTTAGACAATAGAGCCGCAGACCCACGAAATACGAAGCTCCTATTGGTCTTTAAAAACAAAAGAAAGTTAGAAAGCCGGGGGTGGCAATCGGTCACTTCACAGAAAAATCATCCTTGTGGTGTCTAGGCAGATCTTTTGTCGATAGTACCTGTTGTACCAACTCAACTCATTATGTACAATTAATTTCATTCAAGTATTAAACAAAAATTTCAGAAATTGTACACACTAACAAGATGGATTTCACAGTTTTCATACGGATCCCTTACTTTTTTTAACAGCATTGGGGTTTTTGACATTGACTCGACACTCCATAACTGACACTGGCCGTAGAGAAAAAGCAAGCACCGTGCGCTACCTCTTTTTCTATTATGACGCGCCATAATAGAAAAAGAGGTTGAATATACAGCGCACGGTTCAATTATTGAATTTTTCATGCGGATCCGTAACTTTTTTGAAAATATTATATAGCCTATGTTCATCACGGAAAATTTAGGATTCTAATGGTGAAAGAATTTTTCAAATTGGTCCAGTAGTTTCGGATCCTATTCAATTCAAACAAACAAACAATCAAAACTTTTCTCTTTATAATTTAGTATAGATGTGCTGCTGTTAACCTAGAAATACGTAATCGCGATCTGTACGAGCGACTGCCTGCCGTGTCAAGCGTAGGTCCGTTATCTTAAGTTACATGAGTTGCGCGTAATAGGTGCAAATCGTTTGGAAATGATATTATAAACCTTGGAGTATATTCCTTTAAAGTCTATTCTTGTTTAATTCGTTGAAAAAAGCTGTCACCCCATCTCATGCAACTATGATTTTGCCGATCTCTGTCATGGCAATGTCAAGTATTTTTACATACACTAAATAGGCGTGACAATAATTTTACTATCTCAGTTTACTCTTGCTAGTTACATGATATAGGCGCGACAGGCGCCCAAAGATACAGGAGTTAGCCGTGACGGAGTCGTGTGTCTCCAGGTAAAAACGAGAAAGCTTTCTGTATCGTTTGGCATGAAGGCGATAGTGGACGCAAAACCTACAATATTGCTTCGTCATTATGTGCACATTAATGTCTTCTTTAATGGCAAGGTGGGGGGAACCCAGACTGGCAACGAATCCCGGATAGGCCCGCATGGTTTTGGTGTTCGAAATCACAGGGGACAAATGCTCGTCAACTTCCTTAAGAAAGAGGGGCTGTTCTTAATGAACTCTTTCTTTAAGAAACAGCCCCAAAGGAAGTGGACATGGCGGAGTCCCGATTCTGTGACAAAAAATGAGATCAACTTCATCATGACGGATAGCAAGCATACCTCTATATTCAGAGATGTCTCAGTGATCATCAGGTTAAATACCGGATCTAATCACCGACTCCTTCGAGGCCGAGGCTCTCTGAATATCAGTCTGAAGCTTGAAAGAAACCGTCTGATGAAGTCCACGCTCCGACCGAACCCAATCAGAATCATGGCGGGCACCGAGAAGTTTCAGCAGCTTCTCGGGAATAGGTTCGCTGCCTTGGAACCCACTGATGACGGTGACGAGACCCTACACAATCTGGTCGAAACTTTGAGGGACGAGGGCATCAAGTTTTGAAAAAAGCAGCGTACTGGTAAGAAGTCCGAACTCTCGGATGAGACTCTTGGGCTGATGACAAAAAGACGGACTCTTGGGCTGATGACAAAAAGACGGGAAACCACCCAAGCGACTTCGTCGGAAAGGTCAGACCTGAACAAGCGAATTGCGAAGATGGTACGGCGTGACCTTCGGAGCTCCAATACACGCCTCATTAAAGAGGCGATATAGCGAAACCGAGGGTCCAAAGTATTCACTCAGCAGCTTGACAGGAGCCACCTGACGAAGCTTACAATGCACGACGGAAGGACCGTATTGTCGAAGCCGGAGATATCGGCCGAGATAGAGGGCTCCGGATTGGAGCTCCGAAGGTCGCGCCGTACCATCTTCGCAATTCGCTGGCCGTTTATACGCTGATCATGCTCCCCGTTCCCAACGAGACGGCCACGATTCTAGAGCCACCTTGATACGCCACTATACCGACGAACTGCCAGACATCAGTCAAAACGTAACGAATACATCCGACAGAGAACTAAAGTCATCGACATAGCTCAGAGAATTAGCAAACTGAAGTGGGTGTGGGCCGGCCATATATCGCGAAGAACCGATAACCGCTGGGGTAAACGTGTTCTTGAGTGGAGACCGCGAGTCGGTAAACGTAGTGTAGGACGCCTTCCGGCCAGGTGGGATAACGATCTGCGAAAGACTGCTGGCAGATGCTGGATGCGACAAGCCGAAGACAGGGCGCTATGGCGCTCTTCAGGGGAGGCCTATGTCCAACAGTGGACTAACATAGGCTGATGATGATTGTAGGTTTCCGTCCTGGCGGCTTATTCCGAGCTAAGTGGTTTTTCCATGGGAAGAAGATATTTGTGGCTAAGTATATTTGTTTCCAAGATTCAAACTATTTTATGTTCAAAATATAATCAAAATTAGTTCACTATGATATTGATAACAGAATATTAAACGCTTTTACAATATTCGTAGGGGGTAATAGTATAATAGAATTTTTTTATGAAAAAATACTTGTTGGTAGGTAAGCTAATTCTTCAAAAGTTTTATTATCATAGAAACTGTTGCCACAAATGATCACTTTCTGTCAGACCTATTTATGGTAACTCATACTTAACTGACATAGGCAAAACCTAACGAATTTAGTCAGTTTTGCACAAGTAGTGTATTTTAAGGCGCATACAGGAGCGAATGACCTTGAGCAATTTGGGCGGGGCTATGGTTTCGCCCCGCACCCTCCGCGCGCCCCCCGCCGCGCCGCCGCATAGCCAAGAAAATTAAGACGACACATTGACGATTTTGGGGTCAGGGAAATCTACTTTTCTCAGCAATAACAAAACATTTGGAATTCATATTTTATGTCCTGAATTTGTCATGTTTTTACTTCAAATTGGTAATTGGTTTTCACGATTGGTTAACTATTACAGCAGAAAAAAAATCCCAAAAACTGCTCCATAAAAACATAGATTCTCACTTTACAGGTGAACGGAACCGATTTATGCCTCTAAATTTTCTGCACAGATTAGTCTACACCCTCTTTACAAAATGGTAATTGGATTTTACATAATTATCAATAGTTTTTATTTTAAACGAGAATTCCCGTTCTGGCGCTTACGACTTTTACTTCCAAGCTAGCTCTGGCGTCACTTTGTATGCAGACGGCCCCCCTTCAGTCCGCTTCGGACCATTGTCAGCGTCGGACCTGTGTCAATCGATTTTCCGCGCACTAGTATATAATATCGTCAATATTATCCTCTGAGTAAAGTGTTTAAAATAGGGAAAATTTCTAAAATGAAGATGAAATCTTTGTATATTGAAAAATGTAAAGAAATGGTCAAGAAAAGGTAAGTAAATGTCATACCTATTATATTTTTCACTCGCACTAGGTTTATCAATTATTGTTTTATTTATAAGTAATTATAAATAACTTATAAAGTTTATTTAGTATTTATTCCTACGCGGTTACCTACAAAATCAAAATCTAACATGAACATTCTAGGAAACAATTGTCCGAACAAAGAAAAAACATGGAGTCGTCTCTAGGTTTTGGCGAAACTGAAACGATGACAAAAGATTCTTTAGAAGGGTATAATGTATTATTTAGCACACCGAGACTTCATAATAATAATTCGTGTGTGAATGTGACTAGAATTTTATTTTGCAGAAGACAACATGTCGTCGTCTTATGCAGAACTAGAAAATGTGACGCTCACGTAAGTTTTTTTTTTGTTTAAAAAAGCGACTTTTTGGTATTTTTTTATCTTTTATGATGGCTCAATGCTGGGCAAATCCATCACAGTCTTTGGCGAAGTTTACTAATAATAGTATTTTTTAGGACGGCTCCAAGGGATCAGAATACACTTTCATGTTATTTTGAACTAGCGGTCCGCCCCGGCTTCGCACGGGTATGAAACTAAAATTTCAGAAATTATACACACTAAAACGATGGGTTTCAAAGTTTTTATACGGATCCCTTACTTTTTTTAACAGCATTGGGGTTTTTGACATTGACTTGACACTCCATAACTGACACTGGCCGTAGAGAAAAAGCAAGCACCTATTCAACCTCCTTTTCTATTCTGACGCGCCATAATAGAAAAAGAGGTTGAATATACAGCGCACGGTTCAATTATTGAATTTATCATGCGGATCTCTAACTTTTTTGAAAATATTATATAGCCTATGTTCATCACGGAAAATTGTGGATTCTAATGGTGAAAGAATTTTTCAAATCGGTCCAGTAGTTTCGGAGCCTATTCAATTCAAACAAACATACAAACAATCAAATCTTTCCTCTTTATAATATTAGTATAGACAAAATACTCCTAAAACAATTGAAAGTTTGTATATTATTACGATATTTTATTACATGACCTGGAATGCTAATAATTTAATCATAACATATTATAATTATTGTTTTATTTATGTTTCAGACTGAGACGCAATTAGATCAGCAGAACAAAATGCATTTTTATAAAAAAAAAACAAAAATTCAGAAGTAGTAATTAACAAAAATCGGTTTGTTATTTTCAAGTGCAAGATCAATTGCATATCTGCAAAAATAATCAATGTTTGCTTGGAATTTGGTATGGCGACAATAAAATAAAAACAGAAATCATTGAAAAAGATGACATGTACTGGGCAGACGTGATGGAACCAAAATTGCTAAAATTCTATTACGATTGTCTCCTTCCTGAGGTAGTCGATCCCAGACATATAAGGAACTAGCGGCCCGCCCCGGCTTCGCACGGGTATTAAACAAAAATTTCAGAAATTATACACAATAACACGATGGGTTTCACAGTTTTCATACGGATCCCTTACTTTTTTAACAGCAAAGGGATTTTTGACATTGACTCGACACTCCATAACTGACACTGGCCGTAGAGAAAAAGCAAGCACCGTGCGCTATACCTATATTCAACCTCTTTTTCTATTCTGACGCGCCATAATATAAAATGAGGTTGAATATACAGCGCACGGTTCAATTATTGAATTTTTCATGCGGATCCCTAACTTTTTTGAAAATATTATATAGCCTATGTTCATCACGGAAAATTTAGGATTCTAATGGTGAAAGAATTTCAAATCGGTCCAGTAGTTTCGGAGCCTATTCAATTCAAACAAATAAACAAACAAACATACAAACAATCAAATCTTCCCTCTTTATAATATTAGTATAGATAAGCCAATTCGTGATCCGGAGTACGTGCACAGTACACATATACACTGTGGTACGTGGACCACGTACATGTGCAACCACGTAACGTGGTTGCACATAGCAAGGAAAATTGTGCGTCAAATATTATTAATATTTCAGAAGAACCAAAAGACAAAATTCTGATACAGTTGCTGACACTGATAAAACTGCTGAAGTTGACGATTTTGCTGACGCAGACGATATTGCTATTGTAGATAGTTCAGATTATGTTATGGCTTTTTCAGAATATTGACTGCAAAATACCCACTATGTCCTCAATAATTGGATAACTTATTGAATACTTAAATTATAATCAGTGTCGAAATTTAAACGATAATTATATTAGCAACGAAATTTATTAAACACATGACACCACTTCTTACTTTTGGTTTTACTTATATTATGTCAGAACAGAATATACCAAAGTCGAATAAGAGTGGAAGCAGTGAATAAAATCAGGCGTTTGTATGTAGGTCTAGGTATATAAGTTTGTATGTAGTAGGTATGTTCACTTTCTAATGTTCATCATACAATGTTTGACCTGATGCGAAAGACGCAAAAGTTGAAACCGCGACACAGGCGTCGTCAAATAATGTTTTTATTAGACCTCCTAAAAATATCAGCTCCCCTATAAAAGTATAAAATATTCAAATGGATATAAAATATAAATAAAGGTAAGACGACTCCATGACGTCTATGTCCCAGCGCCCGATACCAAACCGCGTCACATGGGGGCGTGGTTCCCGATGTCAAATAATTGTTTATCAATGCGTCACCTTAAATAGATTTCGCGCGATAGAAATCCTTCATGGCCGCGCGGCGCGGCGTGGTAAACCAAGCCGGCTGACACGCGATAATTGCGGGTTCAATTCCCACTGCGGGATAATTTTTTACAAATTGTCTATCTTTATTTATGTCTGTGCTGTTCTTGTGAAGCTAAATAAATGTATCTTTGTCTTTAAAATTCTGCAAGTATTTGTTCTTGGTCTGGGAACAGAACTCGGTACTCTATGTAAGTAATAAGTATGTATGTTACCGCCTTACCGCCTCTTGTTACTACCCGCGGCGCGGCGTTCGCGTTGTAGGTAATTTCCTTCTAAACTAGCCTATATTCCAATCATTCGAAAGTTTTATGCATCAGTTTAGTAGTTAGATACATGGTAACAAACATTCATACAAGCTTCTCTAATTTTCAATGTTCGTAGGATATCAATGATAGGTAGGTTATACGGGTGGAATAATTTGAAACAATAAATCTCTGAGCTAAAGGAAAAAGGTCATAATGAACAAAGAGAATTACCACTAGGTACATGGTATTTACATATAGGTTTTTACACCTATATAAAGAAATGATGCTAGAAATCGGATGTAAAGATTTGATAAAACAGTAAATTTCTAAGCAAGAGGAGAAAGGGCATCCTGGACCATGAGACAAAGTTACTTTTATATCGTAGATTTTTTTCTTTTATTTTCTTTCTGCTGTTTTTTAGGGGTTTGAAACCGAGGTCGAAACCCTAAAAACCAGCAGAAAGAAAACAAAAGAAAAAAAATCTACGATATATAAGTTTGGTCTCTTGGTCCAGGGATCCTTATGACTTTGATTCTGTTTTGTGTTTTGAATCCATATTTCAGAAACTACTGCAGCTATTGACTTGAAATTTTAAATAATAATACATTTTGTGCGCCCGCACAGATTTATAGAAAAATAAATAAAAAATCAAATACAATACAATACAAATACAAAATACAAAATATTTATTCAGAAACTTAAAATACATTATATAACAGTGTTTGAGAACCCCTTTTAAGTAAAGTATTTACCTGTGTTAGGGGAAACTCGCTCTGCCGCAAACAATAGAATTTGGAACGTACATTAAGTTCGGCTATCTGTTATTATTATAAAAGGCTACTTAAAATATAGAGCTTATTATTTACAAAAACAAAGTAAATTTTTATTTATTTTAGCTATTTGGAAAGTGAGCGCGCATGTAATTCTATAGGTTTGCGTGTATGTGTGTGTGTGTGTGTGTGTGTATGTGTGTGTGTGTGTGTGTGTTGTATGTGACGATGTATAATGTGAGTTTGTTAGTATATGTGAATCTGTAAAATATAAATATTAAATAATAGAGTTTGTAGAGATACATGAAAATCATAGGAGAGAAGACAGAGTAAAACCTAACATAACCTATCAAACAGTGCTTCCGTTTCGTCATAGCTTAAGTAGAGTAGCCATTTGGTTAGTTTCTTTTTCAGTTCATAGTTACTTAAGCCATGAATATTTAGTTTTTTGTTAATTAAGTTATATATGTGGGCGGATTGGGATGCATATTGTCGTGCGGCAAAATTAGATCTTACAGTTACAGTCTTAATAATGTTTTTATTTCTTCGCTGTGTTGTTTCACTAGTTATAAATTTTATATGTTTATGGATTTTTAGGACTATGTTTAAGGTATATAATTTTCTAATCGTAAGCAATTCTGATTCCGTATAAAGTAGATAAGTTGGATATCTGTATGGTCTAGAGTACATTACTTTGATAAGAGACCTTTGCGCTCTTTCTACTTCTATAAATTTACTCTTTATGGCTCCCCCCCAAACGGTTATACAGTAGCTTATGACTGATTCTGCTAAAGAAGTATAAATTTGGTTTAGTAAAGGTTTGGAAGCGGAATTTCTTAGACCCTTAAATATCCAAATAAGTTTCCTTACTCTACCCGCCAGTAGTTCTATTTGTGCATGCCATGACAATCGCTGATCAATCATTATGCCCAAGTACTTGGTTGTCTTAACTTTAATGATTTCAGGACAGGGGCATACCAGATCGTTACGATTGCAGGAGTGAATTTTTATACTGTAATCACTGGGGGGCTGTGTGTTATTATACTTTGAAAAAGTCATAAAGTTGGTTTTGGTAATATTAAGGGTGAGAGCATTGTTTTTGAGCCATTCAGATACCAATAAAAGTCCAGCTTCTGCCTTCTGTTTAACATCGTCCCATGATTTACCGGTGAAAACTATGGCAGTATCATCTGCATAAGAGAAGATTTTGGCGTCTCTGAGTTCAAGGCTGCAGAGGTCGTCAATGTAGACGAGAAACAGGGTCGGTCCGAGTACGCTGCCTTGTGGAACACCATAGCAAATGTCCTCGTCTTCACTGACAACCCCACCAATCTTAACCCTTTGTTTTCGCTCTTGGAGGTAGTCAGACAACAAATCTAGGGGCTTACCACGAATACCCTTATTTTCTAGTTTATTAATAAGAACTGGAATAGATACGGTGTCGAACGCTTTCTTCAAATCTAGGAAAACTGCTAGGCATTTCTGTTTGCAATCTACTTGATCAACGATGTGATTGGTTAAAGCAGCGATAGCGTCTTCTGTTGAACGGCCATTCCTAAAACCGTATTGTGAGTTGGAGAGTAAATTAAATTTTTCAAAGTAGGAAAGTAATCTAATGTTAACAAGTTTCTCCAGTATTTTAGAAATTGAGGGAAGAACTGAAATTGGTCTATAATTATTAAGTTCATCTCTATTCCCATTTTTAAAAACCGGAGTTATTATAGCCTTTTTAAGTTGTCTTGGGAATACACCTTTATCAAAACAGAGATTTACTAAATGGCATAAAATTGGTGTAAGAATATCTTTAGCAAGCTTCAGAAAACTCGTAGGGATGTTGTCAAGGCCAGGCGCACTTTCAGATTTCAGATTCATTATGACCGTATTCATCTCAATTGGATCTGTTTCTAGTAAGACAAACGAAGAAACCTGTCTAAGTGTTACAAATGGAGAGGTAATACTTAGCGACTGGTTAGCCCTGCAGTTAGCAATAGCTTGAGCTAGATCTTTACCAATATTAACGAAAAACTTGTTTACAAAATTAACTGACTCATTAGGCGATGGTTTTATATCAAGTAGTTGGATATTAGGTGTTTTTGTAGGTTTGTAATGAGTAATAGCGTTTATGGTTTTCCAAAGATTTTTACTATTTTTAGCATTTTTATATAGTTGATCTCTTTCATATTTCCGTTTTAATTTTTTAATTAAATTGTTGCAGAAATTTCTATACCTCCGATATGTTATACTAAGTATTTTGTCGTTTGGATTATTTCGTAGTTTTTTTTTGCATACTATTTCTATTTTTGATACAGCGTAAAATGCCCAGGGTGATCCAAGGTTTAATGAGTTGTTTGCTTCTAGGTACACGAATTATCTTTGTATGCATAGAGAGACTTTGTTGAATAGTATTTATTAATTTATCACATAAATAATTTGGATCGTAATGTTGAAGTAAGTCTGCAAAATTAAATTCTTTTAAATATTGTAATGATTTTTCATATTCTGTATTTGTTTTATATGTTATACAATTAGTCATTTGTATTTTAGATATATTAACTAGAATTGATAGGTGATCCGTAATCGACGTGTTAACTACAGCAATCGTTGCAGAGTTTTTACGTTTATTTAATTTTAAGATAACATGGTCTAAGCATGCGGTTTCTCTTGTTGGAAGATTATGACCAGACAAAAGTCCGTGCATTGATAGTACATTTAGATAGTTTTGTCTGTTATTTTTCTCATAAGTTATTTCCGAGTCTCTAGGTAGAGTATTAATATTTATATCCCCCACTATTATTATGGTTTCATGATTTTTAATCGTTTCTAAATGTTTATTTAAAGATTCGATAAAATTTTCAGCATTTTTGTTTGAAGGTGAGCGGTAAATACATAGAATTATAATATTATGGATAAATACTTGGAGACAAGACGCATGAATTAAATTTATTTCTTTTACTCGGACGTTATGGCATTTTTTTATATATGTTGCAACTCCATCGTTTTGGTTAAGGTGCGAAGTAGTTATAAAAGAGTTATAATCTGTTAAGTTAGGAACATTTTTATGTTCTGATAATCTGCACTCCGTCATAACTATAACATCAAAATTAATTTTTAGTAAGGTAAGGTTAGACTCTAAGTCGGGAAAATTCTTATATATACTTCTTATGTTCTGTGTAAATATACTAATATCAGTACGTTTTATAGGAAAACTGGTAGATAAGTCTTCAACCGAGCACTCAAAAGAACGGGCTATTTCGGAACAATCTAGTTCATTTACATTTTTATTCATCATTAAAATTCTTCATAGTAATTACAGTGTTAACAAGATGTATCAGGGTGTATTTCGCATTGTGTAGAAATATAAGTGAATCTGTAGTTTTATAATAAGAATATACATATAGAATTACAAAGTGATAGTTTGACTTTTTACAGGGAATACGTGTATTGTAAGTAGGACTTATAGGTTGGTTATTGTATATAGTATGTTGTGTGAATTGTATGTATGTTGTGTGTGTTATGTTAAAAATGTGTGTGGTGTTAATAGCGTATGTTATTGTTTGTTTGAATGCGGTGGGTGTTGTGTTTGCGCTCCGTGTATACAAACGACAAATGAATATTATTATTATTTTAGTGTAAAGTAATATAGTTAAACATTTTCCTATCACATAAACTAGTCATGTAGCCTGAAAGAGGCTTTGCACTTGGCTTTCATTTTTGATTTGGATTACCGGTGTATTATCTGCATGTCTTAAATATATTCTACCGAAAGACGTCCAGCAGTATTTGTACTTTTTAGACTTGGCTAGATCCCGAGCAAGAAAGAAGAGACGTGAGGCCTTTAAAGTCAGTTGCTCCGATACGAAAATAGGCGTTTCTTCATCCTTCTTGAGTCCCAAATGTTTGGCCCGTAGTTTATCCTTATTCCCAGAATTGAAGGATTTTGCTTTTTTCAAAAGATCTGTTTTTATTATGGTGGAGGATAATTCAGCAATTATGGGAGTTCTTGTCTGTCCGTTTCGGTTTTCACGTACTCTATATATGTCCCTGATGTCAGTCTTGCTGATATTACATCGTATCGTTTTACCAAGATGCAGTAACATGTTAGCGAGGTCTTCCTTGTCTTCCGCGGTATGTTTAGGAACATTTTTTATCTCGATGGAAGTTTTTCGGCTGCTCCTCTGCATGTCCTCAAGCCTGTCCTCCATTAGTGTAACGCATTCTTGGTATTTTATTTGCTGCTGTTCAAGCTGCTCAACCTTTTTTGATGAAATTGAGCTTTTTTCCATACAAATTTCAAAATTTGCAGTGAGTGTAGACACCTGTTGTTCCATGTCGGAATGGCATTTTTTGAGGTCCTTAATTTCCTTTTTCAGGTCACTAATATCTGATGATATTGCAGTTAATTTTTTGTCCTGTTTTTCTTGGAAAGTAGTAAAAAGGTTTGTTATATGCTCTGTGAGTTCATGTTTAAATGTTGTCAATTTAAACGTTAGTGTCGCATCTAAGTCTAATTCAGGGCTACGTATTTTCTTCAAACGCCGGCGGGTCACTTTGCACGAGTCCGATTCTTGGTCAGTTTCAGGCCGACTTGCGGCGGACTGCTGTTTTCCCTCTCTATCGGTGGACGGCGGGGAGCGTTGCATGTTGATATGAAAATTTCAAGCAGATCAGCAGAAGAAATATTCTATTCACGAAGCAAATTTTTGGGTTTGCTAATTAATTTAGTGTAGGCACTTGTAGTGTGGCGAAGCGTAGCAAAGTATTCCCAAATTTCGGCGTGCTCGGTAACTACTCGTTGGTGGAGTGGTAAGTACCTCGGCTGCAGCGCCAGCGGTCCCCAGTTCGAATCCGCTTCCACGGCTGTCACTTTTTGTGTTTCTTGTAAGTTTATGTGACTTACATTGAAGGGCTCAGCGCGAACAGCGGAGACTCCAGGGTCCACAGGGCGAAGTCCGGGGCACAGCACAACTTATTTAAATTTAAATTTAAAAATTCACTGACACAGACGACACGTCCACTTCGTACTAGAGCCGCGAGGCAAGAGGAAGAAAAAATCAAAATCAAAATGAAGATTTTCAGTACAAATTTTGAAATCGAAATTTTAAATGGGACCTACAGGAATTAAAGTGGTATCAAATGAAAGGTACTGATTTGTACATTTCGTTTTGGAAATTTTGATTTTTATACTTTTTGAGAAAAAGGTCGAAAAAATGACAATACCCCCCCCCCCCCCCCCCCGCCCCCCCTACCTATCTCCGAAGATTGCAGAGCGATCGATGTAAAATGTACCAAGTATTTGAAGATTATGTATCTATATGTTACAGGAAAAATATAAAGAAGTCTGTAAAAATAATACTTTTTGAAATATGGTCAAAAAAGGGCGGAAAAAATTTCTAAAGGGGTCACTACCAGAGAAATCTGTTAACATAACTACTTTTAAAAATATGGTCAAAAAGGAGGGGGGGGGGGGGATTTCTAAAAGGGAGACTACCCCCGTCGAGTGAAATTTCAAAAGGTTTTATACTTTTCGAAATATTTTGATAAAGGTCTAAAAATTGGCCATTCCTCCCCCCCTATCTCCGAAGATTGCAGAGTGATCGATATAAAATGTACAAAGCGTTTGTAGATATACAATGTGTCTGGTCACCGGTGTCGGAGACTTTGGGGAGGGGGGGTGAAATACGGTAAATTTTATCGAAAAATCACAATTTTTTTTGTTTTCTACCTCCATTGCAAAATGGCAGCCATTTTGTTTTCTTTTGCCTCGAAGCACGGGTGCTTGTACTGATTTAGCTATAGCTACCCATGTAGAGGTCCTAGGAAGACGATAGAGGGCTCATTTGATAGCCAATAATGTGGACAATAAAGCAGTGATAACATTGTTTCCATTTCCATTTTATAATAGAGGAAAAAAGAATTTATAAAACAAAAAAAAGATTTTTTATTAAAAATTTTTTGAATAAACTTCTAAACTATCTTACTTATAGCTAAAATACAAGACTTATTTTGAAGCACACAGTATTTACTAACGTTCAAAAACAAAAAACATGTTGCTTGACAGTTTGGATTCTATGAAAAAGCTAATAATTAAAATTTTTTTTTTTCAAAAAATCTTTTTTTTGGTTTTATAAATTCTTTTTTCCTCTATTATAAAATGGAAATGGAAACAATGTTACCTTGCTTTATTGTCCACATTATTGGTTATCAAATAAGCTCTCTATCGTCTTCCTAGGACCTCTACATGGGTTGCTATAGCTAAATCAGTACCAGCACCCGTGCTTCGAGGCAAAAGAAAACAAAATGGCTGCCATTTTGTCATGGAGGTAGAAAAAAAATAGGAAAAGTGATTTATCGATAAAATTTACCGTATTTCACCCCCCCCCCCCCCAAAGTCTCCGACACCCGGTGACCAGACACATTGTATATCTATATTTTACAGGAAAAACATAAAAAAAATAAAAAAAAATTGTAGGTTCCAACGCACTTACCTACCCACTAATCTCTGCAGTAACCGCAACCTCTTGCGTTGTAAGCCCACCGCGCCAAGAGGTCGTCAATAAACGTAACAACCTAAACGACAAAAGTTCAAATACTTCGGCGCGCGAGTTACACTTGCAATTGTCGTACTTGTTTATCTAGAATTCTAGATAATTATGTACAATTACAAAGGGTGGCCGTCGCGAAGAAAACCCGTAAAAAATACTCGTAAATAAAAAATACCCGTAAAAACGCGATAAATACCTACCCGTTAAAATAGTAATAATAATTATGATTTCAGATCTCGTAAGTTTAAAATATCCGAGCTCTAAGAGATGAAAAAAGGCTATGTACCATTTTTACCCAGTCCTTTACATTTTGAATACCATTCCCATTTCATAACAGTAAGTAAGGTGGGGGTGTACCTACCTAGTGCTTCACTTTGGAAAGTCATAGAACTGTTGCAGCCATACTAGAATTCTGAAGACGATCATGAACCGCGTTAGGAAGAATGCCGTACGTACATATTTTATTTCGTCGCATAATACATCATAGCTACCTACCTAAGCGTAATGGATGTTTTACCTGTAGCAAAACATTTTCACTCCAGTTTCAACTTGTCCGGTCACTGTAAATCTATAAATAAATAATAATGTAAGATTAGTAATAAAACAAATAAATGGGTAGGTCTAAGGAGTATTTACTTACATTGTCGTTCATTTGTTCCTACCTAGTTTAGTACCTACCTACCCGATCTCCTGAAATAAATATACAAATATGTAAAATCTACATAAGATTGCTAATAGTAGTTACAATAGCATAAATTTTCTAAAATAACGAGCTTTCAGAGCTCTGGCTTTCTTTAGCTTACTGATCTTCGGCATTTTCAATAATTTACAAACTGTCTTACACCAAATAAAGCGTCCATGCGCGGATAACTTTGAATAATAAATAAAGCGTCTATGTGCATCAATTATAGCATTTTAGTAAAAAAGCAAAAGTACGCCTCGCGCTCACCTAGAGCGCGATGCAGACGAACACAACCTTCCCGTACGACAGTCAGGGTTTCACTGCCGCCCGTCGCCCGCGCAGACTACCTTCAAAGGTTACCGCCCACTAATCATACGCAAAAATTTAAAATGATGATTTTCTATGTGAAAAACCGTCGTATCACAAAATCATACGTTCAGTTTGAAGATAAAGTCTTTGCCGACATGATGGTGAAAAAAAAAGTATAAAATTCTAAGTAGTTTAGAAGTAGATACACTTTTTCAGTCAGAAACAGCTCCACTTTGTGATTTTTTTTCACCAGGTAAACGAGCACGTAGAACATTTTTGTACGTTCACTTTACAGATAAAAGGTCAATGTATAACATATATTTTTTTCAGCCCATAAAATTGACTACTCTAGGAGGAGAAAGCCTCCAAAGAGGAGCAATCCGCTACTGTATGCGCCTAAGTTACAAAGCGCGTAAATCAAGCTTTGTATGGAGACCTTGTTATGCCTATCTTAGTTATCGCTAATAACTCGTAGAATAATTAAGATTTCAATATTTTAATACCTTGCCGGTGTTTAGAAGCTTGCGACTAGTTATATTATGGAAAAATAGTCCAATAATATTATCATATTTTTTCAAAAAAGGCAAATAACTGAAAAAAACTTTGAACGGCGATTACTCAAAACAAGGTTTTTCAAGATACATGAAATAGGTGTGATACGGCAGTGACGTGCACGCACGCAACGCCGCCGCCGCCGCCGATGACTCAGGCGATAGGACCCCACGGGGAAAGGGTTGTTCACGTGACGTGACCCCGACATCTAAAACTAAAACTTGGGTCATTCATGTCACTATTTTGTTCCGAGAGCAATCGGAAATAAGTTCGTTATGCAAAATTAATATGATTCTATCTCAACCTTCAATATTCTTTCGGACCATCCTTTCGATTCAGCCAACAAAATGTATGCTGTGCTGGCCTCGTAATAAACAAGGATCCAAGGTGCGCCATTTGACATTCTGGCGGAGAAGGATGCATCTATTCACGTCCAACTCCGTTAAGGTGGTGATAACTAAGCTATGCCATCTGTAGTGCCGCAGATCCTGGTGAATGAAACGGCGTGGAAGAAGGTGGTCTTTTTCTGTGAAATGGTCCTGACAGAGGCCGCCGAGGTCGTTCCGTTAGAGAGCCTATTCGGTAGGTGACGGCGGTAAGGTGAGTACTACGGCCGTCCCGCGCCGCCTGCCTTTTGATATGAGGCACTCACCGCGCATGCCCTTTAGGACCCAGGTGGTCATCCATCGGGTATCCCACCGATGTCCACCTGGGTCCGCAGTCCGCAGGCAGTATGATTGAAGGATACTGTACCCTACATACAGTATGGGATCTGTGTGTGCGTGTACGTATTTGTATGTATATGTATAAGTATGCCAATCTATATATTAGAACTATATTAATAATCTTAGCATAAGCTAAGATGTAATTCCAGCCAAACGCATTAAGGTGGTTTCTTCTCCTCGTTTACGCATAGCATCACCAATAGATGGCGTTGATTTTCAATGGTGTGGTTTTTGATTGATTTCCTATTAAATGCTCTTATAACTGAAAAGTTATATAGGTGCCACAAAAAGTACGGTACGTTGTTGTATACCGAGACTACTAAGCAATTGTGTTAAATTGTGGTACAAATAATAACTTGTCACAAGGAAAGTCGACGTCAGAATCCCCGTTTGTTCAATATTTTGTGACATGCATGACATGACACTAGCGTTTGATTATACTAAACATAACATTTTATTGAAATTAGAAGAATACGGTGTAAGAGGAACAGAGATGTACAAAATGGTTTTAAAAAAGCATTTAAATACAAAATGCAAAATACTTTTCAGATTTACTATTTCAAATGCAAAATACCAAATAGTATTGCTTTTTGTATTTCAAATGCTAAATGCAAAATAGGTATTTTCAAAATACTTTTTCAAAATAAAATACCCCCTGACCAAATCACAGATATTTATATTTATTACACAGGAGAATAGATACACTAAATGCGATTACACTTTTATTTTTAAATTAATAACAACTGGACTGGTATTGTTAAAAAGTGATAAAAATAAATATCATTTTTTATTTAAAACACTTTATAACAATACCAGTTGTTCGAATACTTCATCATCACTCATTTTTCACACTTGTCAGACATTGACACTTGTCAGACATTACTTGACATTGACATAAGACGCGCACTCTTACCAAAGAAGAAAAAGATGTCGTGCATGGTTAGTTGGAGCCTCTATCGGTCGAATTCGGCAATTCAAGCGTTTTGTTTTTGTGACTGGTAATGTTGGCTCAACTTAATCACAAAGTATTTTGTATTTTAAAATGTATATTAAAAATACAAAATGCATCTCGAAAGGCATTTCAAATAAAATACAAAATACTTTTCACTGAAAGGTATTTAAATACAAAATACAAAATAGGTATTTTGCATTTTCTATTTGCATTTAAAATAGAAGTATTTCAAATAAATCACATCTCTGAAGAGGAACCTCTACAGCTGATCTAGACGAAGGGAAACAGTTCACTAAAATTTATCTAAACCAAAATTGAATAAAGTCACCTATATCACGAACGAGAAAGTATTGTGAAATATAGCGTCCCTCAAGGGAATCTGCTAGGTTTATCTTATTCATAATATACATAAATGTAATGACCTCTCAAAAACAACTACTCACGCGATGCCTGTATTTGCAGACGATGCACGATTACTGTAGGCTTGTAGCAACATTAAAATTTATAAAACTAATATTATCTTAGCATTAACGTCTATTATACAATAGTTGAAAATAGTTAGGTATCTCAAAATGAATATAAATTAAAATGAAACATCTTTATTTCTGTACATAGTAAACTTACTATGTACAATGTGTTAATGTAACATACTTGTATGTTACATTAACATGGGTAAAATATAAGTCATAAATTTTCGACAGCACGATAATGCAGTATATTGCGTGTATAAATATTTACATATTCTTATAAATCATTTTTCTTATTTTTGTTTATTTACTAATTTTATAGTCAAATAGGTTCCGAGTTAACTCTGACAAAATAAAAGAATTTATACATATTGAATATTTCTTTCTAGGTATCTATCTACCTACTAAGTTTACAAAATAACTTTCTTGAAGTATGTATTTATTAATAATTTTTTAATAAAAGGCCATTTGCACTATGATAAATATTGAAAACTATTTTATGACTTACACAGTCAAAAATTTGGTACTTTTTATTTACTATTTAGGCACTAAAGTATGAATTTAATTGGTAGATTAGGTTGCTTTGCTTGCTGTAGGTTGAAAACCTGGTTTTAGGGTTTCGGAATCGGTTTTGAAACCCTATGGTACATTACATACCCTATATGTATATATATATAAAATATTTCCTTTTTAGGGTTTTGACATCGGTTTCAAAACCCTTATGGGATTACTTTGTGTCTTTTTGGTGTTTTGAATCATTAATATCTCAGATCACTCTCTTTTTATTAAGAGAGAGATGGACTCGTGGAACATGACAAAGATCGTATTATACTTAATGAAGGGGATTGCTTGATAATAGATCATTATTGTGCTATTGTGTCTGGCGGGTTGGTGTATGTGATCTTCGTAACGGGCATAGCCTAGGTATCATTATGATTAACATGATAACTAAGCAGGTATGTGCACAGCATCATAATCAATGATGATTATGGCGCTCAACTAGGGCTTGTAAACCGGTTAATCGGTTAACCGAAAAACCGGTTAACCGGGCGGTTTTGCCTCGGTTATTAACCGGGTTTTTTGGTCAAAATAACCGGGTTTTTCGGTTTTTTCGCGGTAGTAAAAAATTAAAAAATATAGCATTCTAAGGGTTTCAATATCACCCACCGACTATTAAATTACTTAGTTTATCATTTAATACGATATGGAAGGACAACAAACATCTCATAAACACTTTTGAACGAATAAAAAGTCAGTAATTTTAGTAATTTGAGTTAAATATAATAATAAAATGTAAACTATTGGAATATTAATGTCAGTAACTAGTTTTACAAAAATATACTACAATAGGATAAATTGAATAGTAAGAATGATAATAATAATAATGATGGAGATAATCTTGGGAAGTCGCCCCGTGAACAGCGGAATACGTAATTCAAAAGGTCGGCGCTACCAGATTAAGTGCTTGATTGATGAGTGACAGTGGTGCATTGTTAATCAGTTTAGTTCTTCCGCGACGCTTTGAGAACAGAGGTAGCCGCCTGCGCCACCCGACAGTTTCATCCAGTTGGCACAGACTTATGAACTTGATTGTCATTCCCCTAAACACCCTAACCACATACAGTGCTAACGCCATACCTCTCCTGATTTCCAATTTCCAAGAAAAGTTGAATACAACAGGAATGTATTATACAAGTTATATTAGCCCAGTACGAATAAATATACATAAAGGAATAAAAAGGGTTGACGCCATAATATATTCCTTTTAATAAAGGTATCGCGTAAAATTTTCCTGTATACGCTCCATAACGAGACTTTATCTAGCTATAAGGAGGATCCTATACAAAAACTGCGCTTTCTTATTGATTTCTGAACGGAGCATCATATATTCCTGTGAGTGCCCGAATGTTTCGTGAACTAGTTAGCTCGTAAAATGAATCCTATAATTCTGTATTCTGCCTTTGAACAAAAGCTGGCAACATAGGGTCTGAACCTCAATTCCTTGTCCAGTTGAAACCCCTGATCCCTCACCGATTCCACACTCTTCAATCGCTCTGTGTGGTAGTTGTAGTAGAAAGGGGTAGTTGCTCTGCTACTTAAATTTGTGCTGTCTAGGACGTTGAGGTCGCTCCACAGATTTAACTTTGAGGGCTAATTGTTCATTGTTGTAAATGTAACCTGTTTAGTTTGTTCTTGGTTAAAAATATCATTTCTAGCTGTTGAAACTGCATTCAATCTTCTTGACATGCTTTTGATTAAGTTATCAATGAAATCTTGCGATTCCACTCTTCTACCAGTGCCCTTTTGAGTTCTGCTATGTTTGTTGGTGTTGGATCCCGCTGTTTTATTTGTTTTCCTAGCATATACCGAGCCGCAGTCAGGGATCCATATTCAACGATGTGCATCTCCGTACGCGCCCCTATGCAAATACCGCCCCATACCATTACTGACCCTCCACCATATGACTCTCTTCCGACAATGTACACTGAGCGTATCTTTTGCCGGGTCGTCTCCAAACTTTAACCCTTCTATCATCTGGCTTCAGACAACAAAACCTATACTCGTCAATGAACAATATTTTCCCCAGTCATCATCATTCCAGTTTTGGTATGAGCGAGCAAAGTTACCCGAGCTACTCGATGATCTGTGGTGAGTAAGGGTCCTCTAGCTGGCAAGTACGTCTTTATTCCAGCTTCTTTAACTCTTCTTCTTACGGTTTTAGTGCTAACTGTAACCTGTTGAACATCCTGGTCATAGATCTGACCTCAGAAGAAGTCAAAGTGCGATTTCTCAGAACACTGCTCACCATAAATCAATCGTCTCTTGCTGAAGTGATACTCTTGCGACTTGCCCTGCACGTCTCGTGTACTCAATAGTCTGCTGATATCGTCGAACAATTCGAAAGATGACGGATTTGTAAAACCCGTAATCTTTGAGCCACTTCTTTATAACTGTGACCATTTTCAATTAAAGTAACAGCTATGGAAACCTGAGCTACGCTAAGATCCGGCATTGTCCCTTCAGGTATTCATTAATGTGTAAGCAACACTACTGCAATATGTTTTTGTGAAAAAAAAGACAGAATTATATGAATTGATTACGCACACATTATTCAATTTACATATTCCAATAGACTAGAAATAGCAAATAAACAAAAAAATACAAACGAATACCTGAAACAAAAGACTATTGAAGTAATTCTTTTTTCAAATTAAATATTACGGTAGATGTGGCCAGTTTGTACTAAGTACTTTTAGTGCATATTTCAGTTTTTTTTCGATTGATGAACCGTTCTTATAATTATGTCCATGAGTGTAGATTTGTCAGGCTCAATCATCAGGCCGGTTCCGATTCTTTGGCATACGGGTGATCGTATTCGACTATCCGAATGCATTCGTTCCATAAATACATTTTGTAAGACATCGCTTATCTATATTAGAATTTTATCCGACGATCAGGCAAAAAATTCAGATACTTGCATTTTTATTTAGAATATTTATTTTGGCAATGCATTTTTATATGGTATTTTGTACTATTATTAACTCTAATTTAGAGGATGCCCATTAACAGCAGATCTATTAATTAATTTAGTTTTCTTCTTTTAGTTTAATCAGTTCATTTTTATGCGTTGCTTTGCGTACCTTGTTTGTTATCACTTTGTGCCTGACTGACAGTTTAGTATTTCAGTTCTATTACAGATGTTTTCATGACTTGAAATATAAATTGACGTAACCAAGTATGCCTTGAGCTCCAACGGCAAATAAATAAAAATGAGTGACACGTGTATCACTCATTTAACCGTACCGTAGATATGTAATCATAAGACTGAATTGTGATTTGAGTCAAATTTATTAGTGCTAAGCTAAATAATATGTAAATTTGATCGAATTTTATGGTTTTATGACTCTTTTTGGAAAATAACCGAAATAACCGAAAAACCCGGTTTTAACCGGTTTGAAAATATAAAAACCGAATTAACCGGCTTATAAAATAACCCGGTTTTTACAAGCCCTACGCTCAACACGCTAGGCTAGGCCTATGTGCAGCAGTGAACTAAAAATCTAACTGGTTGGCGTATGCTGGACTGAAGTTCAGTCAGCATCAGTTAGGAAACATTATACGCTGCACGCTATTTAATATTTTATTAATAATAATGTCATGAACCCCATGTTGCGCAGACAATATTACTCGTATATATTTTATAGCACTAAAACACCTTTGTACGCGTATTTCAGGCAACATTATGTATAATATCTACTTTACTAGGTACAGATCTTCAAATCAAAAAAGGATCGGTGGTGCATTTTGCTCAACTAAACTACCAAACCAGACGTGGGTACAGCTTTCTTTAGTTTTAGAAGAAAAAAAAATACTTAAAACTTACGGGACCTTACTATATTAAACCAAACATGTGCTAAAGTATGTTAGTGGCCGTACCTAGTGTGCGTCGACCACTGGGGGCCTCAGCCACGAACCCATGTAACCACTTGAAGTTCATAATTCGTGACTGCCATGGATTATTATCAACCTTAACGACGCACCTAATGTTCTTATGTGCCGCGTTGGAATTTTAATGTTCGACGCGCTCAAAGAAAGTTTTTCAAAACTTTGGGAACTATTGCAAAAACCGTAGAGATATTATAAAGTACTACATGATATTCGTTTACAAGTCACACCAGATGGTTTCGAGTACCCTTGATGGTAGTACCTTGTCTATTTCAGTAGTCAGCATACCACCGTCGCATTTTTATAGATTGATAGCAATATCTGCAAGAAATGTACGGGCAATGGAACGAGCATTAATGCAGTAGGTAAATTATTCGCAACAGGTGAGCCAATATCCGCAGTCCCATTCCCATTGTCTCAAGTACGGGGCGCGGGCGCGGCGGGCGGTGGACTAACAATCTTCATGATAAGTAGATCTTTGAGAGTTTCTTAAGCTGTTAGTGCATGCACCATAGCAGGCTAGCAGAGCACCCATGAGAAAGCAAGAGAGGAGCGACAACGGGGGCGCGGCGCGGTTCAACGCTCGCGCAGCCGCATCGGGTTAAATTATAACAGGACTCCCGTCTAACTGGGAATATATGCGTACAATTACGAAATTACGTGGGAATCTTCCACCGCATCTCGTCGTATTCTAGTTTTGTTGAACACAGGAAACTGGTAACAACTATCGGTTGCATTGAAAGCTGTGATTGCATTGCAACGAATCCTCAGTAGGTACGATATGTAGGGCGAGCAGCAGCTGGTCATGGTCTATCATTTCTACTCTGCATTAAAGTATCGTATAGCAATATCGGAACAAGCGATGTTCTGGCGACAACGCCCAGCCTAAAACACTGAAGCTAGAAAGCTGAAATTTGGAAGATGAAGAGAAGGTACCTTCTATACAAGCTAAGAAGGTATTTTTGGAAATTCCACCCTTAGGGGTCAAAAGGAAGATTGAAGTTTTTTGGTGTTTATTGTAAATGTTTAACCGGTGGCCGATTAACTGGAATCTCACAGTTAATACTAAACATACAAAAATATTGAATACGTGTTTCAGGGTTATTCAAAATATTCCCGAAACTGGTGTTTATCGTAGGGTGCTATTGATTTGAAATTTAAGTAGGTATGGTATGGTATTGGTATGGTATGGTAAATAGGTAATGTAATGATGATAAATTGATAAAACAAGAAATTAAACAAGTACGACAAGTGCGAGTGTAACTCGCGCGCCGAGGGTTTTGAACTTTTGTCGTTTAGGTAGGTATGTCGTATTGACGACCTCTTGGCGCGGTGGGCTTACAACGCAGGAGGTTGCGGTTTGATTCCCGCCTCGGGACTAATATTTGTACGATCTGCAGATTATTTGTTCGGGTGTTCTAGTCCTTTTCTACGTACACAAAAATAAATCATCTAATGTGATACTTATACTTTATTAAGTATAACAGCTATCGCTGTAACACAAGCTTTGCTTAGCTTGTGGGTAAATGATACTGTGTGGATTATCCAGGATACATATCTCTTCTCAAAATTTTTTGGAGCACGGTGGAATTCTTTAATTCAATAATCTTATTACCTAAAAATTCGAGCGTAGAATACATTGAGTATAGACTTTGAAATTTTGAGAACAACGGTTTTGGAGCGCTTTGGAACTAATATTACAGTTACTACAGAGATTAGTGGGTAGGTAAGTGGTTTCATACTTTAAAAAAAATTGTAGGTCTACAATTTTTTTCGACATTTTTCAACTTATTTCACTAAGTATGAAACTTAGACGATTTTCAAAACCTGTTTTGAATTGTCGAAATCCATACCTTTGATTTGATATTGCTCTCAATAGATAGCCCAGCAAGATATAAATAGCCCCCATTGTATGAAAATTAGTGTTTTGACCATATTTCAAAAAGTATCATAATTTACAGACTTATCTATATTTTTCCTGTAAAATATAGATCTATATCTACAAACGCTTAGAACATTTTACATCGATCACTCTGCAATCTTCGGAGATAGGGGGGGGGGGGATGGTAAATTTTTCGACCTTTTTCAAAATATTTCGAAAAGTATAAAACCTATCGGAATTTCAAAAACTGTTTTGATATGTACAAATATACCTTACATTTGATACCCCACAGTTGACCCTTTAGAAAATTATCCCCTCCATTTTTGACCATATTTGAAAAGTAATATTATTACAGACTTCTCAATATTTTTCGTTCAAAATATAGATCCAAATCTACAAACACTTGCTACATTTTACATCGATCGCTCCGAAATCTTCGGAGATAGGGGGGGGGGGGCAATGGGGGAACTTTTTCTAATTTTTTAAAAAAGTATAAAATCAACCAAAATTTCAAAAAACTGTTTTGGAATCTACAAACTAATACCTTTCTTTTATACTATTTTCGACTCTGTAGGTCCCATTTGAAATTTTAAATGAAAATCTTCATTTAGATTTTTCATTTATTTTTCTATAAATCTGTACGGGCGCACAAAACGTATTATTATTTCAAATTTCAAGTCAATAGCTGCAGTAGTTTCTGAGATATTAGGGATTCAAAACACAAAATAGAATCAAAGTGATCCCATACATAAGGGTTTTGAAACCGATGTCAAAACCATAAAAACGTATTTCAGGCTCACTTTTCACTACATACTATAAAACACAGTCGCTTCCCGCTGTCTGTCTGTTTTTCTGTATTGATCTTTAACAATACGCAACGGATTTTGATTCGGTTTTTTTTTTATTGGATAGAATGATTCAAGAGGAAGGTTTTTGTATCAGCATTGCATTGCATTTAAATCTTTAAATCAGGGTAGGAAAGGTCAAAGTTTCCGGTTTTTAGTGAGAGACTCCGATTGTTTTTTTTTATAAAAGCTCAATTCATTGAAATAATACAAAATAATGGAATAATATTAACGTGTTTCAGAATTTTCTCTTAAAATGCGCTAAAGTTGATGTGCTCCAAATTCACTATAAAAACGTAAGTACGGGAAACGGTTATTTTTTAATGAAATTATATGAAAACGGGCTTAAACAGGATATTAAAAGCAGGTTTCAGGAATTTCCAACTCTTAAAATAGGGTATTATCTGATTTCGTGTTTTTTTTATCCTAAAGCCTACGCAAATGAAATAGCGAGAGGGTCAGCTAGTATTATAAAATTAAATGGTATACCTACCTGATGGCAAAAAGAATGAACTTACTACATACATAAAATACACAAAACGAGCGTCACGGGGCGACGACGGAGTCGTCGTTCCAATCCAAACAACACATAATAATCTATAATCGATTAATACGCCCCCCCATGTTCGGGTCGAAGCAGACTTAGCGTCGCGCCCGACTGCACCCGGCGTGTCGTCGCGGGGCGGCGGCGCGGCGTAGCCACCTGCCTCACTCAGTGCCCCCGCCCTCACCACACAACACTTATAATGACTGGTATGCAAGTGCCCTACAAATAATAAACATAGCTGACACTGCGCGTGTTTCTCCGTTTACTGGTTGAGTTTACACTTACATGACGACATTATTTCTATATTGCGTAGGTACCTACATAATTGTCTTCAGTTTTGCGTAATCTCTCTGCTAGGTATTTAGATTAAGTAGGTACCTAATAGTAATAACTAAAATGCCTATTTTCTTTTATGGTAGGTTTAATGGTGGTTAGCTATTTTCTAATAAAATGAGGCCCATACCAATGTGCGTTTAGCCTACTTAAGGAGAGGTCTCAATTATTTATTCACAGTAATTAGATCGGATTTAGTACAATCTATCAATAAACTGCTTCATCATCATCAACATTACTTAGAATCTTAGGACATTTGTTTTTAATTTTTTTTCTTACTTTATGTAAGTTAAATAGTATTATATTTTATGGTAATATAATAAGTATTGTTATTCTAGTACTTATTTATTGTAAGTAGTTGTAGGTATATTAGTAGTAGTTGTAGTTCATCCCAAGGTTGCCTGGAAGAGATCGCTCATAGAGTTAAGGCCGCCCTTTATACTTCCTTTACTATAAGCATGTCTGTTTGTAATGTTTTCTTTCTTTGTGTGGTATAATAAAGAATTTTCTATCTATCTATATATCAATGTCGCCATAGAAGCAAAGAAAGTTGTCCAAAAAGACATCTGCTGCTGCTGTAAGTAGCAGCATACCAAGTGCGTTGTTTGCCGGGCTCGAACAACGGCCGTGGGAATGCTTGCGTCTCAGTCTCGGCGTCGCGCGTCGGCCGCCGAAATGCGGCGTTTCTCTTTGGGTCGGTAGTACATGCATATTGCACTTATTTTCCCCACGCCCCGCGCCGCCGCCGCGCCGCCGCCGCCGCGCCACGGCCAGCCAGCCAGGCTGTCTGCAACTAGGGTACAAGCACTACATTCGATAGAAAGCCGCTAAATGCTAATTTTCCCTCGGTACGAAAACGAAGCTCCCTTCTATAGTGATATTTCGCTATGGACATTCGACCCAACGTCGTCGGTCGCGCTTATTTCTATTAGGTAGGTACCAACGTGGTCGCGTCTTTGTCGTTTTGTCGTAAAATTTCTAAGGCTAACAATCGAACGCGAACGAACCAGTGTGATGTGGACGTTATGGCGAAAGCAAGAGAGCCCGAACGAGGGCCTTCGTTAAAATACGCTAATCTTGACTGAGGTGTTCTGTTTGTGCCGTTTGGGGTGGAAACCCTTCGAGGGGCCCTGACGAGGCCCTGGGAGGACAGGTGAACAGAGCTTTCATTTAAGTCAACAAATTACCACAGCCATGGCAATGCTACCAGAATTCTGGGCACGCTACCTTCTGGTGACGGCTTACATTTTTAGGAAATAAGTACCTAATAGATAGATAGGTACATACATTTTTATGTGTAACTCAGCATTGCCTGTCATACAGAGAGGCAATACAGCCCGTGCCTTGGGGACACTTCCACATTATTGATATGGATTAGTTGAGCTAGCTGTAGACTGTTTGCAATAGTCTGCAGTTAGCTCAATGTTTCAATTATAAATGAGTACTAGTTCTCATTCGGTTCCATTATTTACTTGTAACTTTGTTTGTTTATTAAAGTGTAAAAACTTATTTAATTGTTTTATTCTGTTAGTGTAATAGGTATTTTGTGTTTTTGTATGATAGGTAATGGTTTATTTTGGTCTGTCAAAGAAATTTAGATAAATAAACTGTGCTGGACAAACCGCACAGCATCATCTAGCCTAAAAGACCTCCTGAATAAGGCACTTTTGAGGAGCAGCATTCGCACACTTTATCTGCTAATCAAGAAAATTAACTGTTTCACTGCCCCTTGAGGTTGGTTCATTTTATGAACCTACTAATTTTAAGGTACCTCTTTTATATTAGGCAGGTAGGTATAGTTTGCTGTAAAATAGAGCTACATGATTTAAATAACTAAATGTCAAGATCCATGCTAATATTTAGTTCAAAAGTAACCTTCACAGTTACACTTTCACACATAAACAGCTCAATTTGGCATATTATACGGTTAGGGTGTCGCAAAAAGGGTCCCACACTTAGAAAAATTTTCATCGATTTTGTATGGGGCTGGGACTTAGAAAAATTTTGATATATTTTTTTATATATATATAACATATATTTTTTCTTATGCCATCGTAAAGAGGGTCACTAGGGGTGCAACTTTGGTTCAGCTGATTGACCCCAAAGTTCTATGACCTCGGCGCTAGAGGTCAAAGTGTGTCGTTCAGTTTCAAGGCGAAAAAGACTTAGAAAATTTTCAACATGTATTTTTTTATATATATATAACATATATTTTTTCTTATGCCATCGTAAAGAGGGTCACTAGGGGTGCAACTTTGGTTCAGCTGATTGACCCCAAAGTTCTATGACCTCGGCGCTAGAGTTCAAACTGTGTCCGATACAGATACAGATAACGATACAGAGCATTCCGATAAGAGTTGATTAGGTTCAATTTGAGTGGCGGATCCGACACAGAGTACCCCGACTCCACGTGGTCTTGTGCGTGGCGCCCCTAGAGTGTATATAATAAGCCGGAGGCGCGAAGGGAGTGCAGCCTCCGCCAGCCGTAATAAGGGACAGGCACCGCGCGAGCCGCAGCGGCTGAGGCTGGTCGCCGAAGGCGACCAAAAAGCCGAAGCTGCGGAGGTGAGCAGTGGTGCCTGTCCCTTGTTACGCAATGGCGGAGAGGCTGCACTTCCCGCAGCGCCGGAGCTATCGCGAACGCGATTCTTTACACTCGTCGTCGGGGACAGTTAGGCATCGATCAAAATTTTTCTAAGTCTCAGCCCCATACAAAATCGATGAAAATTTTTCTAAGTCTAAAATAAATATTTTTTTTAGTTTTTCCTGAAAATTTCGGTCACTGTGGAGTTTACGGGACGCAAAAAATTTATGTTTTTTTTTTCAAGGTCAAGGTCATTGACCTTTGACCTAAGGTTCAATGCACCTTAGATAAGTGACCTTGAGTCATTAACCTCAAGGTCACTGAACTTTTTTTGTAAAAACGATGGTTTTCGCTGGAGTCGATACCGGAAAGTTAAATTAATCATTTTCGAGCACATGTGAGTGACCTTTGAGGTCAAGGTCGCTGACCTTTTTTGTAAAATCGTTGGTTTTTGCTGGAGTCGATGCCGGAAAGTTAAATTAATAATTTTCGAACACAAAGTCAGTGACCTTTGAGGTCAAGGTCACTGACCTTTTTTGTAAAAACGTTGGTTTTTGCTGGAGTCGATGCCGGAAAGTTTCAGGATCGCGATAGCTCCGGCGCTGCGGGAAGTGCAGCCTCTCCGCCATTGCGTAACAAGGGACAGGCACCACTGCTCACCTCCGCAGCTTCGGCTTTTTGGTCGCCTTCGGCGACCAGCCTCAGCCGCTGTGGCTCGCGCGGTGCCTGTCTCTTGTTACGGCTGGCGGAGGCTGCACTCCCTTCGCGCCTCCGGCTTATTATATACACTCTAGGGGCGCCACGCACAAGACCACGTGGAGTCGGGGTACTCTGTATCGGATCCGCCACTCAAATTGAACCTAATCAACTCTTATCGGAATGCTCTGTATCGGTATCTGTATCGGACACAGTTTGACCTCTAGCGCCGAGGTCATTGAATTTTGGGGTAGATCACCTGAACTAAAGTTGCACCCCTAGTGACCCTCTTTACGATGCCATAAGAAAAAACATGTGTTATATATACGTCAAAAAAAATATCTTTCGAAATTTTTCTAAGTCTTTTTCGCCTTTAAACTGAACGACATACTTTGACCTCTAGCGCCGAGGTCATTGAACTTTGGGGTAGATCACCTGAACTAAAGTTGCACCCCTAGTGACCCTCTTTACGATGCCATAAGAAAAAACATGTGTTATATATACGTCAAAAAAAATATCTTTCGAAATTTTTCTAAGTCTTTTTCGCCTTTAAACTGAACGACATACTTTGACCTCTAGCGCCGAGGTCATTGAACTTTGGGGTAGATCACCTGAACTAAAGTTGCACCCCTAGTGACCCTCTTTACGTAGCCATAAAAAAAAATACATGTTATATATACATAAAAAAATTCGTCGAAAATTTTCTAAGTCCTGCGTCCCGTAAACTCCACTCCAACCAAAATTTCGGCTATCTCTTTTGTAACTATTACAATATTACTAATTTAAAAAAAAAAAAAAAAAAAAAATGTATGGGACCCTCTTTGCGACACCCCGACCTATTATACAGAATATGCCAAATTGAACTGTTTAGAATATGAATTTTTATGTTCATTATCATTACACTTTAATAATTTAATAATGTACACAAAGTAGGTAGGTACTTGGAACACCTTCAAAATGGAATATGTGAATTCAAATATGAATTCAGTAATGGACTATGCAATAGGTATGTTATTGAATCATCTGACCTGATATAAAAGACCTCATTTGCTTTAGACGATTTGTAGGCGGCAGGCATTAAATACGCGACACAAACCTGCAAGGTCCACAGCGCCGCGTCGTCGCCTCCGAACGACGTCCACCTTCATTGTGTTGAAACGAAGTAACAAAACAAACTGCACCCAACTCTAACTCATATTAAACACATCAAACTAAAACATCCACAACACTTCATCAGAGTTTTTTTGGCTTAAAAAAAAATAAACGTCGAACACAAAGCTTGAAAATTTACGAACTAAAAATTTCACTACCACCGTACCGTTACCCACCACGACGACGGCTCATGATTGACTGATTGATATTTGCTAGAATTGCTAGAAAAGAAAGAAGACTCTGTGTTACCAACAGTTAAATTGTCTCTCCACCAGATTCAACGTAGAGTGACTAGCTTAGATCTAAAAGTGAGTAGCTAAAAAACGATGGTATAATAATGCTATGGGATTCAACCTCTCTATTACCAGGAAAACCACTAACGAAAACCGGTCCTACCGTAAAAATCGCTAAAATTACCAATAAATAAATTTTAGTTTTTACGAACGAAAAAAGTATTTATTTAAGTAAATTTTCATATTCAACATCACCAGCCTATAATAGTCCACAGCTGGACATAGGCCTCCCCTAATGAGCGCCATAGATGGCATCATTATTATAATCCCCACGCTGGGCAAACGGGTTGGGGATCGCAGTTCGGTGTAGTTGTTCTCATGGCCGTAGGGAGGGGGGGGGGGGTTGGGGGTTCAACCCCCCCCCCCCCGAAATGTTGAGGCACCGTTAAAAATCAAACTTGAATAGGTAACATTTTCTCGGATACGTACTCGTACGTGGAAAGTGCGGCTTACTTTAAATTAATAGCTATTCTCTCTTAAAATCACAAAAAAAATTTCGTCTCATTTCGTCTCCGATTAACAACAGCGCGCTCTGAGTCGTCGGTGGCGGACGGGGCGCGCTCGCGCACCATGCCATGCGATTCCTATTGTGTATCTACATACATTGTACTTTATGTAAGCACTTAAATATTTCATAAATTATTATCTTTTGAAAACTCAAACTTTTTTTCGACAAAATTCGTCTCTAGGTACATTCTAAATGAGCTGGGTGCACGCATCGCATTCATTTACGGCCGATTCCAGCTAGGCAGGCGGATCACGACATTACTTTTAATTTTATAAATCAATAGACCTATTTTGTTGTCGTTCCGTAATTGAATTGCTTTCTCCGTTTACTGTCATGTATTAATTTATAACATACTTTTCTAAACTATTTAATAACTAATTGGCTATTTTTATTGGCCAAAAAGGTCAAAAAAAAATTTCGCGGCTCGCTCCGCTCGCCGTTAATTCGGAATTGTTCTAAGCTTTTTAAAAACCTTGTGAAAATACCACAATTTCTCAAAAATTTTCAGCGGCCGCAAACACAACAAAATATCGGCGGTCACTCCACTCACTGTTATAATTTTGGCTCTAAAAGTTTCAGGGTTCGCTAATCATAATCTTTTGTCACTCTTGATTCTATTTTACAGATCATCCGAAACAAAAAATTGCGGCTCGCTACGCTCGCCGTTCATTCTGTAGCCTTTTAGTCATTTTTATCAGCCTGCCGAAAATATGTTAAAAAATTGCGGCTCGCTTCGCTCGCCGTTCATTCTGTAGCCTTTCGGTCAGTATTATCAGCCTGCCGAAAATATGTAAAAAATTTGGCGGCTCGCTTCGCTCGCCAATTAGTCATTTTTATCAGCCTGCCGAAAATATGTAAAAAAATTGGCGGCTGGCTTCTCTCGCCATTCTCTCATAATAATGTGAATTGTTATACCTACCCCTTAACTAATACTGCTAACTTTTTTGTCACCCGAAAATGACACTCGAAGTTATTTATTTTTTGTATTTCTCACATTTTTTTCTTTATTGCTGGCATACCAATCTCTAATCTCCAAAATGACCACCGCAGTTTTTAAAATATTTGGGGCTAGCTGTCACATTTATTGTCACACTTTTGCCTACTTTTTTTACAAAACATCGGAAAAATCTGAAAAAATTCGCGGCTCGCTCCGCTTGCCGTTACCCATGGTTATTATTTTTATATCGATTTTTTTTGGAAAGTGCTTGGTTGAAAACCAATCCGGGTTCTAGCATAAGTACATATATAAAGATGTTGCATGTTGTCTCGGGCGGGTCTGAGGCTCGACCCCCCCCCCCCCCCCCGAATAGTATTTCTGGCTACGGCCCTGGTTGTTCTGCAGAAGGCGCTGCTGCCCGCCCCCGCTGTGTTTCCCTTAGTCGCCTCTTACGACACCCACGGGAAGAGTTGGGGTGGTGAAATTCTATGCCGGCACCACACGGCATTTTCATATTGTAATATATTAATAATTAGTAAATAAAACAACATGAACACGAAATTATTTGTTTTGTAAAGAGCAATAAGCAATATTTTTTTGAAAAGAAATCTGTTCGTGCCTCCTCTCAAATGTCCAAGCATAAATTCAATATAATAATGTCTGACTATGGTCTGACTCAAGTAAAGTAGGTATGTAATGTAAAAGCATGGATTTATGAAAAGTAAGGATAGCATCCTGTCAAATCAAACTTGAATCCTAACAATGGCGGAATGACATTGAGTGTCATTGTATATCGAGATGCCAACTGAAGAAAAATTTACCCATAATTTTTATAAATATTCTTCCTAATAATTGTTTACAAATGAATATGTAGATTATAAAAAATTTACGTAGGTACTGCTTTAGCCACGGTCATCGTCTATTAGACCTACTTTTTATAATTTTCAATTTACGCCAGCGCTTTATGGTGCTATGCTAACTGCAGTGAATTTGATTATCCCACAAGCACAGAACAGAACACTGTACTTTCCCGGGATCAAATAGTAACGTATTTGCTAATCGAAGAAATTTCAACAAAATCTGTTCAGCCCTCAGTGTATTCCAACTCTCCGTTCACTGTCTAATTTTAGTTTGAAAAAATTATTCTTTGTGCCTATTAACTGGCTGACAACTTTTTTCTGCCTGATGCTTCGCATGCGTTGTTCCTATGGAAATGCCTAACCGCAAATTAAATAAAAATTACTTATTTAAAAGTGGCAATAAGCAGCCATAATATGTATTACAATTGTTACTAGGAAGATCATTTAAACGTTCCTAATAATGAAAAAATATAGGTACATTATTCTCATATTCATTGTTTGATAAATAAGAAATAAAAATTTATGGAAATATAAATAGTATTAATTTTAATTGCCCAAATTCTTATAAATTAAAAATCTTAATGCACACTGCATGCTATACTAGATTAAGTGGGATTCCAATTATTTTCATTGTGAGATTCTCTGATTACCTATACGAATTCAATTTAACTTCAAATTTTCATCACCTAGAAATCTGAAAAAATATTGACTAATAGTTATGCCCTGCGGCTACCTATAATCTCGATATAATATAACATGTTATCTGCGTAGCATCAGCGTCAGTAAAATTATTATTAAAATGGGTTCAGCTATTTTGGAGGTTAGCTTAAATAAACACTATAATAATTCGTCTATCAAAAGCTAAGCTATTGTATTGATATTACAAACAGAAATTCAATATCATAATTATATTTCAAATAATAAATTTTATTATAGATAACCAGAATGATAAATAAATGCCTATTTACCTGATTTATAATTTAAAGTCAATAAAATATGAGAATTGAAACTTATTTAATATGTACTCCCACATTTACCGGAAAATTTACATGTTGGCAGCACTGGCTAGATTTTGTGCTTCTATTTTGATTATTTTGTTGATAATAATTTTGCGTCAAATCAAAGAAATATGTTGGTGAAATAAGAAATTTACCTAGGAAATGTGATCCGGTGTTTTTTATTGACAAACCCATTGTGATTTTTGCAACATCTGACCACACAAGACGGCGTTTTCTATTTATTTTGGTTTGTTTACAATGAGGTTCATCAGTTGGTGTCTATAGCCGTAATGGCGATGGCCAGCATACTATTTGATTGATTGGCATGCTTGCTTGATTGGAGTGCTTCGTTTTATTTTTTTCTGATACTCCTTCCGTACTTATTTATAGTTTCATGTGTAAAAGTATATTTATTTTATTGCAATTACATATAGAGATGGTAGTAGGTACATAAAATTTGTCACAATGTAATTTACCCTTTAAGGGCTTGCAATTATTAATATTTAATTCGTCAAAAATATTTATTTATTGATTATATTGTACAGCAGCTATGCAGGCATACCTAATGCAATAGTGCACTTATTTAATACAAAAGAAGTAGAGTCACAATCTTAATGCATTCAAATTGAATTCGTCAACATAATAACTAACATGCTATAAAATTAATCAATATTTTATTATATTCCTATTAAGTACATAAAATGATAAATTAATGTCTCAATTAACTAACTATAACATATATAATAATAATAATCTAACCTAATAATACAATAAGAAAATTTATAAAATAATTAATGGGATATACAACATTCATAGCATCATGAAACTATAAATAAGTTCGGAAGGAGTATCAGAACAAAATAAAATGAAGCACTCCAATCAAGCAAGCATGCCAATCAATCAAATAGTATGCTGGCCATCGCCATTACAGCTATAGACACCAACTGATGAACTCTATTGTAAACAAACCAAAATAAACGGAAAACGCCGTCTTGTGTGGTCAGATGTTGCAAAAGTCACAATGGGTTTGTCAATAAAAAACACCGGATCACATTTCGTAGATAAATTTCTTATATCACCAACTTATTTTATCGATTTGACGCAAAATTATTATCAACATATAAATCTAACTACAAGCACAAAATCTCGCCAGTGCTGCCAACATGTAAACATGTAAATTTTCCAGTAAGTGTGGGAGGATATTAAAAATGTTTTAATTCTAATATTTTATTGACTTTAAATTATGAATCAGGTTTATAGGCATTTCTTTATCATCCTGGTTATACCTATAAAATAATATGTATTAAGTATTCGAAATATAATTAGGATATTGAATTTCAGTTTGTAATATCTATACAATACGAATTTCGAAATATGTTTGTTTTTTATTTGAGCTAACCTCCAAAATAGCTGAACCCATTTGGATAATACTTTTAGTGACGATCATGCTACGCAGATGTTATAACGAGATTAACGATAGCCGTGGGGCATAACTGAAAGTCAATATTTTTTCAGATTTCCGGGTGACGAAAATTGGAAGTTAAATTGAATTCGCATAGGTAATCAGAGAATCTCATAATTAAAATAATTTGAATCCCACTAAATCTAGTGTAGCATGCAGTGTGCATGAAGATTTTTCATGTAAAAGCATGCGGGCATTATGGTATACATAGTTACATAAATTTTTATTTATAATGTATCAATAAACAATGAATATGAGAATAATGTGTATTTTTTCACATAACATTTCATTGATCTTCTCAGTAACAATCATAAGATATGGCTGCAAATGTACATTTAAATAATTATAATTTTTTTTTATATATTGGTTAGGCATTTCCATAGGAACAGCGTATGCGCAGGCAGAAAATGTTGTCAGCCAATTAATAGGCACAAAGAGTAATTTATTCAAACTAAAATTAGACATGGAATGAGACTTTGGATGTGTTTCGTTACTTCTGCACACACACTCAGAGGCCTGAACAGATTTTGTTGAAATTTCTTCGATTAGCAAATAGGGGTAGTTACTATTTAATCCCGGGAAAGTACAGTGTTCTGTTCTGTTCTTGTGGGACAATAAAATTCACTGCAGTTAGCACCATAAAGCGCTGGCGTAAATTGAAAATTATAAAAAGTAGGTCTAATAAACACGATTACCGTGGCTAAAGCAGTACCTAAAATGATTCATTATAATTTACATATTCATAAAGTGAACAATTATTAGGAAGAATATTTATAAAAATTATGGGTAATTTTTTCTTCTGTTGGCAACTGTCTATACACTGACACTCAATGTCATTCCGCCATTGCTAAGATTCATGTTTGATTTGACAGGATTCTATCCGTACTTTTCATAAATCCATGCATAGCATATAATAAATAATAAAGCCTTTGCCAACTTGTTCAGGGAGCAGTGCATTATACGCATGCATTCTATTATATTATTATAAAATATCAGAACAGTATCCGAATTCCAAAAAGCAAAAAAAAAAAAAAAATATATATTTTGTAATATGTCAGTATCTTATTTTTATCGTTTTGGAATGCCTAAACCATGCATACCCAAAATAGCTAGATATTATTTATCTTACTTTTTTTAAACTGTATTATTGTATGTCTGATAAAGATAAGCTGTTGAAACTCCTAAGATCTTTTCTGTAAAGTTTCTGTACAACACAACAGTTAAAAATAAAAATATTTCTGATTCTGATTTACGGAAGCGGCGTTGTCCATGGTTACAGAGTATTACGACATCCTTACCCACATAGGGTAAGGGTGATTAAGAAGGTTGATTTCCTTCGTTCAAGGTTTGATTGCCTTGACTTGACAAGAACTACATTGACAGCAACATACATTATCTGACATTTTTTTTCTAGATTGCCATTGTTTTTAAAAAGATCGTCATGCATTATAAAAATTTCGCAGATTCTACCAAAATCTAGAGCTAGAGGCTTGTATTCTGCTAAAACTAATAAAAATAAACTTTTAAAACGCACAAAATAACGTTGCGTGTACGTTTTGTTGTTTCAATAGTGTGAGGATAAACTTTAACAAAATAAAAATGTTGCCATGATCGTGAAAAAATGGCAGCCTTCATGTCGTAAGCTTTTCTTTTCTCTCGTACAATGAAAAGTTTCTGATGTTTTAGATTTTGGTGCACTATACTTGTGCTCTGCTCATTAGAATTATCCAAATGGTTACTCATTTGCTAAAAACCAAAAGCACATAAATTGCACACGTTCGAAGTCATGTACATTTTATCGCAGTGAGTACTACGTGGTTAGATTTCCTTTTCTACGAAATGAAAAATTTGCTGAAATCATTGCTGCTATCTTCGCTGAAGACCCATGTCTCTAGATAGGCCTCCTAATTTTCATAATAACAAACCTAATCAAGTTATTCACACGTTGTAGGAGGTGCGAAGACAAGGTGTAAACAAATGTTGGTTGGCTTGATCAAGCGCGGAGACTAAGTGTCGAATAGAATCTGTGCGGTGCAACAAGATGAGCGCCGGCAGCGCGAGCCTGGAGCACGAGCTGGCGCGGACGCGGCGGCTGCTGTGGGGCGAGCATGTCAAGGAGGACGTGTTCCGGCGCTGGGCGCAAGGCTTCACGTTCAGCGCTGACGAGCCGTCGGCGCTCACGCAGCAGGAGGGCGGACCCTGTGCTGCTATCGCACCTGTGCAGGGCTTCCTGCTCGAGATCCTGCTCTCTGAGACCCCGGGACACAGCCTGCAGGACCTCACTGCGGAGAAGTGCAATTCTCTGTTGGTTAGGGCTGTGTGTGCCATCATTAGCCAGTGTCTAGCTCCTAAGTACAATGTGGCAGTGCACCGCAAAGGTGATGAGGACGCAGGCACCAGTGGAAATAACAGCGTTAGTGGAGAGGACCAAACTTGTGATAACATTGAGTACTTTCATCGACAAATAGAAGTTCACTCCTTTCAGACAATCTCTGAAGTGGAATCATTCTACACTAGGAACATTAGAATTCTGAAAGACAAGTATGGTGTTTTACTACTCTTGTACAGCATCATTCTCAGCAAGGGCATCTCTATGGTGGAAGAGGAGCTAGCGGAATTGTCAGACCCTCTCATAGACTCTACCTACGGGTATGGATCTCAGGGCTTAATAAACTTGATGCTGACAGGAAGGGCAGTTGCCCACGTGTGGGACCACGATCAAGTGGTGGGGGGCTTGCGACTGCGTGGCATTGAGAGGCAGAACAGTATCGGATTCCTTACAATCATGGAGCACATGCAGTACTGCACTGTGGGCTCATTCTACAAGAACCCCAAACATCCAGTATGGGTGCTAGCCTCGGAGACGCACCTAACGGTGCTGTTCTCGCTGGAGCGGCGGCTAGCGGCGCCCGAAACCATCGGCGAGTCAGCAGAGCGGATATTCCGCTCGTTCGATCCGGAGGGCAACAACTTCATTCCATCGGCCGCCCTGCAGGACGTGCTGTGCGCTGCCGAGCTGGTGTCGGAGCCCGAGTACGTGGAGCTGATGCGGCGCAAGCTGGACGCCGAGAACCTCGGCATCATACTGTTGAGCGCTTTCATGGACGAGTTTTTCCCGGGCTGCGAGCGCGGCGCGCCCGACACGTTCACGCTGCACCACTACAACGGCCTGGCGCGCTCCAACGCGGGCGCGCGCGTCGTCTACCGCACTGGCCGCGCCGCACTCCTGGAGTGCACCATGCGCGCCGCCAGCCTCGACCCCATGCTGACGTGTCTGCAGACCAAGTGGCCCAGCATCGACGTCGTCTGGGACGACGGCCGCTCGCCCTCGCTCAACTAACGCCGCGCTCGCACCCAACACTCCATTCATTTTCTACTTCACATAATGTCACGAAAAAACATTATATTTTACTGATTTATCTGTAGCAAGCAACTGCTAATTATTAATTAAATGTATTATGTTCATCTACATTCTCGCACATGGATATTTTGCATGCAAGCCCTGTGTATGTTTCAATCTGAGTTCCGTGGCCACCATTAGAAGGACACAGGCTGCTCTGAGTCTTACCACCAATTGCACTATACGTTGCTAAACAATAACCAGCTTTGTATGATGGAAAGGGTTTAAAATTAATACTATAACTTTGGGATATGATTTAATTTCCTGAATACTATAATTTGGTACTGGCTATTGTGAGATGTGCAACTTAGACCTTACAGAACTCTGCACTGGTAGACCTGTGCCTGGGACATGGTTGGTGGGAGAATTCAAGTGATAAAGTCTTGTAATGTTGATGCAATGCTCCACAGCTGTTTTTGCATTATTGTTGCTTGCCTCTACCTGCTAACTTGCAATGATGCACACCATTCACAAAATAGAATTAACAGATACATCCATTTATAAAAAAAACTGTATCTAACTATGTACAAGCTTGCAGTGAGGACGGTGTATTGCTTGGAAGCACAACAAATTGAATGAATGACGTAAAGTTGAAATTGAGCACTGTTTCAGCTGAAAACAATGACAAGACAATGTACTATTGTATTGAAACTAACTTAGGAAGTTCAGTAGGTGATCTAGCTATATAAGGTATTGTATTGTATTGGTTAATGGGTGATGCCAATGTACAGAGAAGACTTGACTTGATAATTTTATATTTTATTTCTTAAAGTGAAGTACATAATGTATATTACTTTGTATAAACATTTATTTGCTATACTTATGTATTGGACAGTTTCTGTAAAATTACGAGAGTAAAACAAATTATTTTGTTCATTTTATTAAATTTTATAAAACAAAATGTGATTGGTTGTAAATGAAACTTAGAATTATGATGTAACTATTTGATTAGCTTTATAAAAGATTCATTTACAACAAAGCTAGCTCCTAATGAACAAGTTTCCTCAGATTCATGTAAAATAGCAGTGCACTTAGTTGCATTAATAGTATACTTATTGAAAAATATTTTCAGTTAGTCATAATTAGTATAACATGCTTTTTTAATTATACATAGTAGTTTTATTTTTGGTCAGCACCATAAATATGTTTAGGTCTACTAGAGTTACTATTGGGTTGGTTGGGACACTACTGGGCCTGTAGACTTCATTCACCTGAAGTACTAGTATTATGTTATCTGTGACCTGAAGTAAGCCAAGCTATTGCAGATATACCCACTGTGGTGGCTAATGCACAGGGGGAGAAAACCCAAAATTCAACAGTTACTTTTTTAGGGTTTTGACATCGGTTTCAAAACCCATAAGGGATCACTTTGATTCTGTTTTGTGTTTTGAATCCTTAATATCTCAGAAACTACTGCAGCTATTGAGTAGAAATAATAATACATTTTGTGCGCCCGTACAGATTTATAGAAAAATAAATAAAAAATCAAAATGAAGATTTTCTTATACACACATATAATATAACTTATACCCAATCTGGAATGTGCATTGTTAATTTGACACCAATATAAAATAAACCATAGGTGTATGACCCTAAGTCTATTATAGACAATCACTTGGTCAGAGATAAATCCTCAGACTAAGAAAGACTTGGCATAAAACATCTATACAAACAGTTAGTTATAGAAGTGTGATGTATTTCGACAGCAGAGTTACTGACATATCGGCATCTCTTTTTGACTAAAGAAGATAATCATGAGTAAAAAAGGACAACAGCAGTTTGATCATGACTGAATGTATGTGCAGAGTGTTTGGCTGTCGCATGAAAATCAACAAAAAACATCAAAATATAACGTTGCATGGGAAAGGTACCGAATTCATTCAAAATTTCTTACATTTTCTATTATTTTCAAACATTTTGCTGTTTGTGGGAAAGTTTATAAAGATCCGCTTGCTTTTCTTTATTCATTTAATGTTTTACTATGAATATTATGTGATTTTAGGAGAAAATTATTAGTCATAGTAAATAGAGTTAGGGTTCGGTATTTTCAAAACATCGATTATCGATAACGAATTATTTCATCGACGCAGTACCAATAACACAAAAATAAAAGTAAATCCTTTACAGCAGCGTCAGCAACTTTGAACCAAGATTCAAAGGTGTAGTGCCAGGGACAGAATTTTTGGTTGGGGTGGAGTTACGGGACGCAGGACTTAGAAAATTTTCGACGAATTTTTTTATGTATATAACATGTATTTTTTTTATGGCTACGTAAAGAGGGTCACTAGGGGTGCAACTTTGGTTCAGGTGATCCACCCCAAAGTTCAATGACCTCAGCGCTAGAGGTCAAAGTATGTCGTTCAGTTTCAAGGCGAAAAAGACAGAAAAATTTCGAAAGATGTTTTTAGGCATATTATAACAAATGTTTTTTCTTGTGGCGTCGTTAGGAGGGTCACTAGGGGTGCAACTTTGGTTCAGCGGTTTGACCCCAAAGTTCAATGACCTCGGTGCTAGAGGTCAAAGTGTGTCGTTAAATATGGATGCAGAAACAATATAAAAACTTTACAGAGCATTCCGGGAAGAGTTGATTAGATTCAATTTGAGTGGCGGATCCGACACAGAGTTCCCCGACTCCACGTGGTCTTGTGCGTGGAGCCCCTAGAGTGTATATAATAAGCCGGAGGCGCGAAGGGAGTGCAGCCTCCGCCAGCCGTAACAAGGGACAGGCACAGTGTGCCTGTCCCTTGTTACGCAATGGCGGAGAGGCTGCACTTCCCGCAGCGCAGGAGCTATCGCGATCGCGATGCAATAAAAAAAAACATGAAGAAATACCCCGACACATAGAATTCCAAAAATACAAAAAGGTCTAACTTTGTATTTGAAACTGATTTATTTAACTGATTTAATTAACTTACCTGTATAGACTCCAGCTTAAACTAACGTTTTTACAATAAAGGTCAGTGACCTTGTGTTCGAAAATGATTGATTTAACTTTCCGGCGTCGACTCCAGCAAAAACCAACCTTTTTACAAAAAAGGTCAGTTTTTGATGGAATGGGCTTGATAGGTCAGTGATTGTCTAAGACTCTTCCACACACGCCATCAAGATACAAGCTGCAGAAACTGGCATTCCACACGAAACTTACCTTGGGCCGAGCGCGGCAACCTAAATAATTGTCTTATATGAACATATTAGTATTAGTACTGAATATAGAGGATATTCATTGAATTGAGTGCCAGCCAAAGCTTGGGGAAGTTGCAGTGTTAATATTAACTGAATTGAGCTGTACTGTACGTAGTAAATAGCGTTTTTTATTGAACTTGATGAAATCTATTGTAGTATCCCGTTTTTAGACGATAGGACGGAGGGTAATATAATGCTAATGACCCGTTACGGCCGTTACGGATCACGTAGGTATAGAAACCTAAATAAAACTGAACAGAGCTTAAAGATAGGTACTTATTCTTCTACTTACTAATATTCGAAAATTTAGAATTCAACTCCGTGCAACTCAATTACTTACTTATCGATATTCAATGTTAAAATAGCGCAACTCTACGGCAGGCCGCCATCTTTGTGCCAGACTAACTTTAGGTATGCACGTAGGTATTTCAGGTCTATTTATATTCCTTCGTCTGAGGATAAATCCGGTCCGAGGGAGAAAGCGCTTTCTCCTCTAGACTGGCAGCCCGTCAGCTATATTCATTTGTTGTGAATTGGTTGTGATTGGTGTGGTGATCCTGATCCTGAAAGGGACAGAGGGCTCTCGCGAAGCTATCTCGCTCGGACCGCGCATCGGCAGCTTGTGCACATTCCAGATTGGGTATAAGTTCCTTGGCCATCCACCACTCACAGTCTCAGTAGGTACGTATGTAGTTTATAGAGTAATGAGAAACTTTGTCTATGATGTAGTTGCACGTGCAAATAGCTCACAGAGTACATTTTAATAAACTGAATGAAATAGATAGCGGAAAGACGGTTGCTGTTGCTATTATGTATTATGGAAGGGAAGTTCGATCATGAGCGGCGGCGGCGGCCTGATAAATTTTTGCATGTGAAAAATTGCACACGGGAGCTAGAAGAAACAAGGGAATTAGAAGTAGTCGAAAATAGTTTGTATACAAGGGGGGTACTTAATTCTGACGCGCACTGTACTTCTGTTCTTTTCTTTCTTACAGAATTTTAAAAAGTTAGTTTTAAAGTTTTTTTTTCTCATTGAGATAGGTATCGAAATGTCTCGCGACGATGCATATACAAAGTATGCTACTGAGTATGACCCGATTAAGATTGGTTCTATCGATGGTACGTACTGTTCGTGTGTTCTGTTTTGTTATGATGACCTTATTTTGTAAGTTAAAAGAAATAAAGTAGGTACCTAATTGAAATCTGAAATTATAGCAATAATTTGAAATCAGGAACGGATATCGAGCCTCACGACCGTGCTATCATCCGAGCCATTAATTCCGAATACGTGACCAACAAGCAGGTGAAAGGAGACCCTAACCGCACTGTGTTCGTAGCGAGACTCAATCCTAGAACTACAGAGGTGAGTAGATCAACTCCGCTTCTTCATTATTTTTTATGCGGGGAAAGCAGCCTCTGCGCCGAAGACGACATGGAGTTGGGGTATTATGTGTCGGATTAGTCACTTAACTGGACCTAGTCAACTTCTGTCTCCCTTTGGGTGATCTGAACAAAGGTTGCCCATTAGTCACCCACTGTACTATATGGAAAGAAAAAAAAATATGTTAATTATGTACCTATGTATAAAAAAGAAATGTCCTTTGCCCTGTAATTCAATGACACATTTTGATCACTAGCACTGATGTCATATAACTTTGCAGTCATAATCTGAACCAAAGTAGCATCTCAGCGTCCTTCATCCCGTGAGAACTGAGTTATCTACGAACAATGGCTACAGTTAATCAAACCTATTGATAATTAATTCATATGCTTCTCTATCTCACACACAGCAAACTCTGAAGTCCGAATTCTCGAAGTTTGGTGAAATACGGCACATTCGTCTCGTCAAAGATATTGTGACGGGAAAAGTCCAAAAGATATGCGTTCATAGAGTATTTGAAGTTGCACAGCGTGGAGAGAGCCGTGGGCAGCATGCACGGTGAGCTGCTGGAGCGCGCCGTGGTGCTGGTGCAGGGCGAGGCGCAGCGCCGGCTGCGGGGCTGGCGGCCGCGCCGGCTCGGCGGCGGGCTCGGCGGGGCCAAGGAGTCCGGCCAGCTGCGCTTCGGTTGCAAAGATAGACCTTTTGCTAAACCCATACACTTGCAGAAAGATATCCATT
>OZ007522.1:14964427-15019451 GCA_963931895.1 Eupithecia pulchellata
CACCATTTCGTGGAACTTAAATTCAGAACACCTGTGTACTTATATCGCAGCTTCAGTTCAAAAGGTCTGTAGGTGGTGTACCCCTCCACAGGGCGCCGGGCGGGTGGGGCGCGGCGGGGCGCGGGGCGCGGGGCGCGGGCGCGGCTAGGCGAACAGGTAGCGGTAGAGCAGGGTGGCGGCCAGCCCCAGCAGCAGCGGCGTCAGCCACGAGCTCCACGCGCTGAGGACAGACAGGCGTCGTCATCACCACATCACACTACACCGCACTACTGCCGTACCACCGGTACTTAGCGATCAACCTCGGAATGAGACACATCAATTTTAGTAGGTATCCCTTTACCCTCTAATGATTTAACGATTTAGTAAGCGTTGATAAAGTCGTCTCACAAAATGTCGTGTCTGCGTCGTGTAAGTTACATAGATATAAGTTATTCAAGGTCAAAGGTGAAAAAAAAAAACAGTTTATTGCGATTATCTCTATTACTATTTCTCCAGTCACGTTTACATCCAGTATTCGAATAGAGATAACCTTGAACAACGACGCAGACACGACAATCTATGAAACTTTTGAGACAACACTATAATGAAGGTGTAGATGTAGTCAAATTCAGCTTATTATCTATACGAGTACATTATTGTTATGGTAAAGTGAGAGTACAACTAGCTCCTGCGAGGTGTGCGGTGCGACCACACTTCTACTTACACTTCTAATATTGCTGCACGTTCTTGCGTTAGATATCTGTTATACAATAATAGATAACATGGATTTATATTATACATTATGAAACGCCCAGACCAAATATTAGCAGATTCTGTGTCTCAAGCGGGAATTGAACATGCTATTTCCCTTTCGACGGACCATCGCCCGCTACGCCACCAGACCTGTTAGGTGCAGTTTGAGACTCTTGTCCAGCTGTAGATCATTCACGGTGATTGACGCTTGTGATTATATTAGGTAGGTATTTGTGATGGTTGTGACATGACGGAGGCGGCGCGGCGGGGTGGCGGCAGGTGTGCTCGCTGTGGCGGCGGTGGAGTGGAGTGGACCAACTTATGAATTAAATCGATTCTTGATATCTCTTTCGCTGCTGCACGCGCTTCTCAAGCAGCCTATGTCCTTCCCCGGATACCCGTTTCCTCCCTCTAACTAATTTCATTAAGATCCATTCTGTTTCAGCATTCAAAAAGGTCAGACAGACAGACTATATATAATTAAAAAAATCGAAGTCACTGTGACTTCGAATTTTTTAATTAGCATAGATATTTTTTTGCATTCATATCGAATGCAAAAAGGTAGGTACCTACCTATTTTAGATACAGCTCATGCAGTGGTAGGTTAAGTCCAGCACAGCAGCCTCGTTACATTGAACACGTAGGTAGTACAAACTAACTAAAAACTAAAACCGAGTATGATAAGTTGATAACTCACCGAGTAGTAAAGTAAGTACCTATAGGTACCTACTTACTTTACTACTCGGTGAGTTACCACACCAACCTCTTGTTTACGAAACGTTGGGCCAGGAAATGCGCTTTTAGGAAAATCTACGCAAATCCATACCTACATATTATAAAAGCGAAAGTAATTCTGTCCGACTTTCTGTTACCTTTTTACGGCTTAACGGATTTAAATTAAATTTGGCAGAAAGGAAAACGATACCCGGGCGGACTTGGGATCCTCAATGACCGCGACCAGAACCTAAGCAATATCCTAAAACAAATAGTTAGCTTTCGTGTGTTGTGATGTGATAGCCGTTCAGGAACTGCCAGCGACTTGGCAGGGCAGTAGGTACCTACGAGTACCTAGGTAATAAACACTGATGGATGACTGACGGTATGTTTGGTCTGACTGACTTACGTGACTGCGTACGGTGTTAGTACTTGCTGTGGGTCACAAACGAACGTTACTGGAGCGCAGCTACCCGAAACATCAATTGTTCCAGATAGCGTTCGTTTGTCCCACCCTGAATGTAAGTTATCCTGGTATGGTATGGTATGGTTAGGTGTGTCAATCTCTCACTATCATAGAAGCTGGATGTGATACCTAGCTACCTGATTAACTGTTGTAGGTATGCTTATTTATGATACACAACTGAGTCTAACTCAGAACGCTTATGAGGGGTAAGTATCATCGTCAGCCTATATCAGTCCACAGCTGGACGTAGGCCTCGTCTAATGATTTGGTAAGTATCGTCAGAAGTTAATTTAGATATGAAAATAAGTACCTCCCTCCTAAATTCAATCATGTTACAAACCTCAATTCTTTGACGAGTTTACACTTTTATGTACGGCAAATAGTTTTTTTTTTGGGTTTGTTTCATAATATATATATGTTGTGTCTATATGATGGTATCGTATTATCATCAATTTCCGTAAGTAGGTAGGTACTGTGTCGCAGTAGATAACAGGCCGCCGGCCGCCCCGCCCTGTCGCGCCGCCGCCGCGCGCCGGGGTGTCAAGGTACGTTTTATACGTGTGCGTTCGCCCAGCAAAAAGTATCGTCTTTTCAAGAATCGAATGATGCAGATAATTTGTGCCCTATGTCGTGTAAATGTGCCCAAAATTTTAAATTTGTGCCCCCAAGGGCTGCAGAGTTATTTAGGAAAATCTGATTTTGCTGCACGAACGTTCGCCCAGCAAAACTTTTTTTAAAAAAAGGGTATAAGTAGCTGTATTTTAAATATGCAAAAAGATAGCTTAAATACTAGTCTAAATGTGCCGTTAAAGCAAAATTTGTGCCTCTAAAGGTTTTAGAGATATTTAGTTTTTTGCTGGGCGAACGTTTTGGTGATTTCTATATCTCGGAAACGGCTGAACGCACAGTCATAATTTTTTGTTCCTACAGATACGGTAAATTTGTGCCATTTGTGCCGTAATTTTCATTAACATGAGTAGCATGGTTCAGGAGCTATTATTGTTTTTCCTAGAAAACGGAAAAATGCTCTGGCTCTCGAATGAACAAGAGCAAGGACTTCGCGTTAGTGCCGACTGGTACCCATTATATATTCACACGATCCTGTAAAGTTTCACCGGCCTACTACTTATAATAGACGAGTTATTAACGATTTTGTCTTTTTTTTGAGGTTATTTTGAGTGAAATTACTTAGGATACGAAAACACTAGTTTCCTGTGAGCTGGCTTATTACATGCTTCTACAATAATTAGAGCCCTATTTTAAGAATACGTATGCAAAAAAACATCTTTGTATACCCAATACTTTAGACAATAATGGTAAAATACCATTCGAAGTATTTTTGGTAGATAACCAGACCAAATTCGAATGAACATTAAAAAGCGGCCGTACGATACTACAAGCTATCCTTCCTTACTTGGTGGCGTTGTAATGAAATTTAAGTAGTACAGATGCGTACAGAATTGTTAAGTAGAAAATAATATTTATGTCACGAAAAATATTATACATGAAATAAAATGTGAATTATTTTGTTTTTAATAATCTTACTATTATAATAAATGGGAAAGTCTGTGTGAATGTTCGTTATAAGTACCTAGGTAATCTTTGTGACTACTTAAGTGATTTAAATGAAATTTCGTAGGTAGGTAGGTAGATAGTTTAGGACCTAGAGTAGGATTAAATAGGCTAAAATTTGGAAATTTTAACCTCTGAGGGGGTTAAATATGGTGGTAAGGGTTGTATGGAAAATAATTTTTCCTTGATTCGATTCACTCAAAACTCGGTATAAATGAACTATGGACTGAATAATTAAACATGTAGGTATTTTTACACAACCCCTAGGGGGTGTGCAATAAATTTCTGAAATTTATACGTAAAAAACTGGTTCGCGGGCAAAGCTGCGGGGTGCATCTAGTACACTATAATTTGTAATGTAGGTATTACTAAAAATAAATTGTCCGGAGACAACGGCACATCAGTGACCTGTTGAGATAATAATGAATGAATGATTTAACACCAAATACCTATAGGTACAACTTGACATCTGATCTAGCTTGATGTGCCGTTGACAGTATAGGTATAAAACACCCCGGGTCCGACGGGGCAGAGATGAGAACTAAACAAACAAACAATAAAATAAACCATTGTGAACCAAAACTTGTCGTTCATTGGTCAATGTGGCACGCGGTGCTTCCGTGCGTTGAGCTTCCTTCACCAGCACCCTTAATCCACGAACAAATGTAAATTACAATAACCCGAGAGGCAGACTCAAAAACTAATTACTTATGGGTGCGTGCAATAAGGGTGTGTGTGTGTGTGCATTCGAAGAGCACACACAACGGTCGTCGGTCACTCCGAGTTGAATATTGTATTTACTTATCAATTTGTAGAGCGTGTTGGCAAATACTTACCTACCATTATAATATTGGTACCTATCAAAAGGTTGGCTCGTTAGGATTTAGCAAACAAACAAACCAGCCTACTAATTATTTATTCGCAAAAGAGCCGTGGATTATTTTCTTAAATAACAGGGGTTGCTCTTTAGGATTATCAGATAAAAAAACATATGTAGGTACAGGTATGCCTACGTATAGGTACTTACTAAGTAGGTACCTACTTAATTATTTATTGAAAAGAGCATTTTCATCATAATATATTTATCATTTTTCATCATTCATCATCATATTATACTTAAAAATCAAACGTGCGCAAAAGTATATTTTTTTAAATGACAATTCCACTTTTGTACGCAACGTTCTCTAAACACTAAATATTATCATGACGATTTAAGAAGGATAGCTTGTAGTATCGTACGGCCGCTTTTTAATGTTCATTCGAATTTGGTCTGGTTATCTACCAAAAATACTTCGAATGGTATATTACCATTATTGTCAAAAGTATTGGGTATACAAAGATGATTTTTTGCATACGTATTCTTAAAATAGGGCTCTAATTATTGTAGAAGCATGTAATAAGCCAGCTCACAGGAAACTAGTGTTTTGTATCCTAAGTAATTTCACTCAAAATAACCTCAAAAAAAAGACAAAATCGTTAATAACTCGTCTATTATAAGTAGTAGGCCGGTGAAACTTTACAGGATCGTGTGAATATATAATGGGTACCAGTCGGCACTAACGCGAAGTCCTTGCTCTTGTTCATTCGAGAGCCAGAGCATTTTTCCGTTTTCTAGGAAAAACAATAATAGCTCCTGAACCATGCTACTCATGTTAATGAAAATTACGGCACAAATGGCACAAATTTACCGTATCTGTAGGAACAAAAAATTATGACTGTGCGTTCAGCCGTTTCCGAGATATAGAAATCACCAAAACGTTCGCCCAGCAAAAAACTAAATATCTCTAAAACCTTTAGAGGCACAAATTTTGCTTTAACGGCACATTTAGACTAGTATTTAAGCTATCTTTTTGCATATTTAAAATACAGCTACTTATACCCTTTTTTTAAAAAAAGTTTTGCTGGGCGAACGTTCGTGCAGCAAAATCAGATTTTCCTAAATAACTCTGCAGCCCTTGGGGGCACAAATTTAAAATTTTGGGCACATTTACACGACATAGGGCACAAATTATCTGCATCATTCGATTCTTGAAAAGACGATACTTTTTGCTGGGCGAACGCACACCATTTCCTTACATAGAAGCACATCACCTACTCCCTCTACCTAAAGATTAAACCTTTGACTCTAGCACAGATTATAACATAACACTAGTAGCTCTAGCTACGTACGTACGTGTGTGCAGCAATGCCTGGGTCGGTAGTTCGGGTTAGTTATCAAATGAAAGATCTATTCAACGATAAGTACATTTATTGATAACTTTCACAATACTAACATACTAAATACATACTATAAAGCGTTTACGAACAAATCAGCACCAAATATTAAAGCTAAACTAGAGACCGAGAGCTTACACTTACATTAAGTATATAAGTATGTAGGAACCTATAGCTAACTAGTGCAGTGCAAGGGAGAGGAGAGGGCCTTACATTATAGAGGTCGCTATTCAAGCACGCAGGACGCCTACAGAAAAGCCAAACATTTTATAAATATAAATACTAACAAGCCTAAATGATAATTATTTTGTCCATACCTTAGAGTAGACAAGTATACGTTTCTTTATAGGAATAATTAAGTACATAAATACACAAAGGCATGCCTGGCAGCGTCAATAACAACTAACTGAAACAGGTCGTATGTAGGTCGCGGGCTTCCATGCCTTATATTATATCATCATTATTATCAAATCCTACATATTTTATAGTAGGAATATTTAGAAATGATTACCGTGCATTGTGATAAAATTGTTGATTAACATTAATCGATTAACACAGTATCAGACGTAGGTACAGTGACGTTGCAGTCCACCTACGCTACGGTACTTTATTACATCGCCCTATGACAGATAGATACATCTACATTATTATTATTATCTACCTACCATAGTACTACCTCTCGCCAGCTACCACGTCTACCACTCACTACATAAAACGTGCTACTCACTACCAAGTTTTAATCGAATCCATTTCCACATAGTATGTAGTCTATCATGCAACATGTATATTATCAGAGTTCTGTTGCTATCACTCACTGATGGATGAGATCAAAATGCAAGTCATCTTGGTTCGACCGACGTTCAAGCGAAGCTTAGTACAAAGTATGGTAGGTACAAGTACACTAACAAAAACCAAGATGATCTTCTATCAAATTTGCATCAATTTAATTAATGGTGGAAACTTCGCTGGTTTAGTGTTGTTTATATAGTTATTAATTTAATTTATAATAACTGTTTGTTCCCAAGTAAAATAAAATAAAGTCCGTATTCTAGAACGGAGCGGAGCTGAGCCCTGGACATGGTATTCCATTAGGAGCAAACATTAAATAATTTCCACATGCGTTGTCTTCGCACTTTCTGGGTAGTTCATGGAAGGATTCAATCAGAAACGAGAAGGTGCTTAGTATCGCAGTGCTCAGCTAGAGCCGCCGCGCGGGCGCGTGCCCCCGGAGGCCTGTGCCTCGGCCGAGGTAACGCGGCGGCGGCGCGGCGGCGGCTAGACGTTCGCTCTGGCTGGTCGACTCCCGATGTTACGTTTCAAAATAGTGATATGACCTTTGACAATTTTGTTTTAGGCTCGAACTACGTCCGATTTTTCCGCATGGATTAAGTGCTGTTGACCGCAGATGGCCATGACTTCGTTACCGGACTTGAACAACTTTTAATTTATTTCTTAACAGATTTTGGCATCTGCGATGTCTTTCCCCGTAAAAGCACTCAGACAAAGTTGTGTCAAGCTTATCACTTCTAGTTTGCATTAAAGTTTGCATTGTATGAACGCTAAAACTTCTCTAAAATCCCCGCTTAAAATGACTAGCACAACTATCGCAGCACTTTGAGCTAGACATTTCTCAATGTGATGTATCAATAAAACAATTGAGATTCAAGAATGTATTATAAACTAGCGGTCCACCCCGGCTTCACGTGTATTAAACAAAAATTTCAGAAATTATACACACTAACACCACAGTGTACTATGTATACTGTGCTAACACGATGAGTTTCACAGTTTTCATACGGATCCCTTACTTTTTTTTGCAGCATTGGGATTTTTGACATTGACTTGACACTGGCCGTAGAGAAAATGCAAGCAGCGGAGCCATAATAGAAAAAGAGGTTGAATATACGATAGCGCACGGTTTAATTATTGAATTTTTCATGCGGATCCCTAACTTTTTTTAAAATATTTTATAGCTTATGTTCACCGCGGAAAATTTAGGATTCTAATGGTGAAAGAATTTTTCAAATCGGTCTAGTAGTTTCGGAGCCTATTCAATTCAAAAAAACAATCAAATCTTTCCTCTAAATATTAGTATAGATATCGGCGCGGCGCGGCGCGGGGCGCGGCGGGACACACGCTCCTCTGTGTGAGGTTGCTAGGGGGCACTCTATGTATATTTGTTCATTTCGCTTAGCCACGGAGCTGTACAAGCGACGCAACTGACATTTCGATTATGTATGTTACTTTTATTTTATTTAAATGAACCAAGTTTAGAAGATTTCGGTGTGGTTGTTGTTTTGTAGGACATTTTATATATATAGTTTTTGTTATCTGGTATGATAATCAAAATGTGGTGCTCGGAGCGAGTGCAATGCATCATTTATCACTTTCTTCTTAGGGTCGAGTACCCAAAAACGGAATAAAAATGGGACCGTGTAACTAATCCTCCGCCGCGCCGGCGCCGTGTGTCTGTCCATCTGTCTTTCAGAAGAGACATCTAATTAACCGTAGAGGGTAATAATCAGTTAAAACTTTCACGAAATTTGTAATCTCCTTGCAGGTATAAAAACAAAATAAATATTCAAATTATAGGATCCCATATACAAAAATGTGATATTTTTGCAACGTCAAGGCGAAGATACTATCGTTTAATTGGATTTCAAATAGCATTTGCCGCACGAAAGTATCTATTTGCTTCCTTTTAACGACTGCATAAACTATTAAGCCGGCTCTACACTCGCGCGTGAAGTCGCGCCGTTATTTCACGCCGTGAATGTATGTCGCGATCCACGCGTGAACTGTGTCCCTCCACACTCGCAAATCTTCACAGTCTTGTTCGTGACTATGGACAACGACGACGTGATTTCTGCAATCACTCCTTACGGTGTCCTGTCTGCTACTGCGGAAAAATGCGAGTGTAGATGCGTTCACGTTCGCGCGCCACAAACCCTTTGTCGCGGACCAAAAAACCGCCTCCATCGGGAAAGGCGCGAAGCGCGAACGCGAAGCTACGCGAAGGCGTGAACGACATCCACACTCGCGGTTCGCAGTTGTCGCGGCCGTTCGCACCGCGAGTGTAGAGCCGGCTTTAAATAATATAGGTAGGTTACATACATACCTACATTAAAAATTACAGATAAAGACAACAGCGATTATTCTTTTCCTCATATATCTTATTACTATATATCAACTCTCGACTCTTCATCATATTTTTATAAAGGAAGTCTAAAAGCAATCGCAGTAAAACGCGCCAGTACAAACTCCACAATGACATCACACACCGAACTTTGCTCTTTAACCATAAAAATGTACAAACTAGTTTTAAACACATATCCTAGGTACGTTACGTATGCGTTCATAGTCCGTCTTTTGTAATAGGTAGGTAGGTATTCTATGATAGTGCGAGAACTCGTACCCAACGAACGATGAGTAGGCTTCCGCCCCCCGCCCCGCCGCCATAGGCTGGGTGGGACCATTGTGCCGATTACGGTAAAATATCCCATTCAATGGATCACCATCCGGGGAGACTGGGTATAAGCGATTTCGTTTGACATCACAAGGTACAAGAACATAACGTTACATAAAATTGAGTAGGTATTTATGTACCAAATAGGATTTATGTGTATGTTTTTCTTTTCCTTATTATTTGCAATTCAATATTTTTATTATTTTCGTAAAATAAAAAATTGAAGAGTTCTTAAATATTATTAAAATATATACTTGGTCCCAGTCCCAGCAGACAAAAGCCGCGCGAGCGACGGGGACAACAACGACCGACGTAGCGACGCCTACCGTCATCATTACAATAGAACAGTCGAGGTTAGAGGAGAGTTGTGTGGTGAGGTGAGGGTGTGGTGTGAGGGTGACTAGTGGACTAGGCGATGACGCACTTGCCCTGCTCCTGGGGGGTGTCGTTGGTCCACTGCGGCGCGAAGGCGGCCTTCGTGGCGACGCGGTCCGCCTCCACCAGCTCGCCGATCTTGTACTTGGCCATCAAAGACCTGAGGAACACACAACATCATCACAATCATTCAGGTTACGGCTCGCGACGCGCGACCGCTGAGGGTAGGCGCTCACGAGGAGATCAGCATTTCGAAGTGCGACTCATCATGACAGGCAATTATTTTAAAAATATTATGATCAGCGCCTACCATCTGGATAATGGACTAGACAATGGACTATAATTACAACTATCCAAGCGACGACCTCGACAATAAACCATCAACCCAGACATTATTATATTCAATTGAACAGATTTATTTAATTAATTTATTGATGAAGGGAAACCAGCAGCACACAAAAAAGTTAGGGAACAGAAGGCTATTAAAAATTTTTCACGGGTTTACTATGCAAATGTATAAGGTACTTATCAGTCAAATAATTTAATCAAAAATTTACTTTATTCTGTGAGGCAGACAAAAATATGTAAAAAAAATATATATAGGTATGTAGATATGTAGGTAGAACAGCCCGATTCGTTTCAATTCAACAATGCTCGTTAGAAATACTTAGAATATCGACTACGGCTATGGATGCAGGCATTCGGGTTTAGCCGCAGTTTTTTTAACATTCGCAATCAATCAACGGAGTGGGTCTGTTACAGCTATAGGAAGGATAATAATTGACCTTCTTTGGAGGATAATCATTATCCTTCCTATAGCTGTAGCAATACAAGGATAATAATTATTGATTTTAGCCACTAGCCAGCCACCTGGCAGCCATCCCTTTGTATAGGACTAGAGGTCCGCCCCGGCTTCGCACGGGTATTTAACAAAAATATAGTTTTTATGCGTAAGTATCTCTGTTTTCTTTTTAAATAATCTATGTTCATTATTATATTATGTTTAAATAACCAAATCAGCACTAGTATTTACATTTGAAACAATTGATGTTGCAAACAAAATGAAGGTAGCTCAACTGATAACTGACACTATAAAATGAACACCATTCGGATCCGTCCCCGAAGCGCTGGTCGCATGCCTCGCTGTATGACTGAAGGGCTGCGCCAGACACTCACCAGCTCTCGGGTCCCACGTCGTCGCTTCGACTAGACGTTCAGTGATTTTTTTTATCTCATATATCCAACATAAAGTATCCATAACACAAGATAGCTTTGGGCTAGATAATTCTGCGGGAATCAACAAAGCGAAATTCGTCTCTCGCGGCGATTTAACCCAGTCAGGACTACTCAATAATTATTCTGCTTAGCGAAACTATAATCCTACTGATCAATAATTTCTGTTACCAACATATTAATTTAATACTAACTACAGAGCTCGTTACTCTAATAAGAAGAAAGTTTTTGCTTTACACAACTTTAGAAATAACTAGCGGCCCGCCCCGGCTTCGCACGGGTATTAAACAAAAATTTCAGAAATTATACACACTAAAACGATGGGTTTCACAGTTTTCATACGGATCTTTACTTTTTTTAACAGCATTGGGGTTTTTGACATTGACTCGACATTCCAAAACTGACACTGGCCGTAGAGAAAAAGCAAGCACCGTGCGCTATACAACCTCTTTTTCTATTCTGACGCGCCATAATAGAAAAAGAGGTTGAATATACAGCCCACGGTTCAATTATTGAATTTTTCATGCGGATCCCTAACTTTTTTGAAAATATTATATAGCCTATGTTCATCACGGAAAATTAAGGATTCTAATGGTGAAAGAATTTTTTAACTCGGTCCAGTAGTTTCGGAGCCTATTCAATTCAAACAAACAAACAAACAAACAAACATACAAACAAACAAACAATCAAATCTTTCCTCTTTATAATATTAGTATAGATATTTCCCATTTCAATTCTTCTCACAAGAAGGGCTCGTCTATTTAATGAGCTTCATAAAGAAGACGGCAGACTCGATATATTTGTTCCAACATTAAGTCAGTTCATCAAAATCATAAAAGAGGTCCTCCACTTCAATATCGAAACGAAACAGGGTTCGAGTACATAGTTCTACACTAATTATTAATTATACTTACTCGTTGTATTAAGTAGAATTTACAATTTATACATTTACTTTTATTTATAGCATGTTATCTTATTTTTGCAACCGTAGTAATTATTTGATAATTTTTTATCGTCTTTTTTCAACCACCTGTTACAGATAGTAATAATAACTCTACTTTTTCGATATACATAATATACATATTTGTATTATAGCTGCACGTACATTGTTTAGTTTTAATCTAGCTTTAACCGCATTATTGAATGTGATTGTGGTGTGTTTTGTACGTTAAATAAATACATTTTGCCGATTAAAAAATCAAAAATAATGATCTGACAATTTAAATTTTGATAATGCTATCAAAATCATTAGATTGTATGAGACTATTTTTTATCTAGGTATATGTAGGTACTTATAATAAAATCACATTCACTTTTTTCCTTTAATTAAAGTCTATAAGATGCGTAATATAAAAAAAATCTATTGTAAATATTGTTCATGAATAAAAAAAACTATTTAGCTGCCGACCTAATGTTATCTTTTTTTATGTCGACCAAAAAAGTCTGTTGGTTCATTTTCCTGCTGACCCACTGTTTAAAATATAACATAGCAATAAATAAGTTCCCATAAACAAAGAAGGAACATTATGAACCAACCAGCACTTTATCTCTTACTAGGTACATAGGTATGAGGTAAGAGACAGAGACAGAGTGGTGGTGGTGGTGGTGGTGGTGGTGCAGCGCTCACCTGGCGTCGGAGCTGTGGCTGACGTCCTCGAAGGGCTCGGAGGCGTCCTGCCCCGCGCGCTCCAGAAGCACCTCCTCGCCGCCAGGGTGCTGCCGCGCACAACAAACAACATGCATCAACACAACACAACACTCTAGTTACATTACTCTATTCTATACGGGGACTTGTAATTCTAAATATTATAATTTACAAATAAGTAACGAGTTACGTTAAATAATAACAATAATAATGATACCATAATAATAACCATAGTCGGTACCAGGTGCTTGGCGGTTTTTAACCCTCGAAAGCCTCCTGGTGATTTTAAGGGTAATTGAATGTTTTTCAAAAATGTTTTTTTTCTTTGGTTCTGTGTCTTTTTAACGTAATGATATGGCAATGTTTTATTATTAATATTTATAAGTTTTAATTTAAACAGACTTGATAGTCTCTATTATATCAATTGTATAAATCAATATATAATATAATTACCACTATTAAATACAACCAAGTGACACTAATTAAAAAAAAATTGTAAATAGCGACAGATTTACAATATCGATAAATGCATGATAAAAATAACAACAACGTTCATAATATGAAAAACTCATTAATATTATTTCATCTTCTACGTAGGTAAGTGCAGATTTTTTTTTGTATTACTTATTCAAATCTTTCCTCTTTATACCTAATATTAGTATAGATATAAATATTTAGGTAAATATGATGGTTTTATACGAAACAATAACCATCATTTACGTGTGGGGCTGTAGAGGAATTAGATATTAATTCAAGTTTAATGCGGAACAACATACATACATCACATCACGTATTGCAAATACGACTTTTAGGCAACTAGATTGGTTTGACCTTAAACATCGTACTTTGTACACCTTACGATACGAACCCGCAATACTTAACTCAAACCACACAACATAAAACATTATCTTCTCAGTAAGTACCTAATCAATGGTATGATTCACTTCAATTACCACAGCTCTAACAAATCCTGTATGATCAAAGCACATTCCGAATAGTTAAAAGTAGTAAAAATTAAACGTTCCTAAAAAAGGGGGTGTGGGTGTCGTAAGAGGCGACTAAGGGGAACACAGCGGGGGGCGGGCAGCAGCGCCTTCTGCAGAACAACTACACCGAACTGCGATCCCCAACCCGCATGCCCAGCGTGGGGATTATGGGCAATAACCCCCAAATAATGATGCCATCTATGGCGGTCATTAGGGGAGGCCTATGTCCAGCAGTGGACTATTATAGGCTGGTGATGATGATGATGATGAAAAAAGGAGGGAAACAAGGTAGGTACTACGACGACCACTGTGGCGCGGTGGGCGAAGGTCCGCCTGCGACGCAGGAGGTTGCGGGTTCGATTCCTGCCTCGGGACAAATATTTGTACGATCTGCAGATATTTGTTCAGGGGTTCTGGTTGTTTTCTATGTATAAAAAAAATATCTATCTATTTAATAATATTGTATTATGTATATCAGTCATCTAGTACCCATAACACAAGCTCTGCTTAGCTTGGGGCTAGATGATGCTGTGTGGATTGTCCAGCAAAAAAACAAAAAAAAAAAAAAAAAAAACTACCTACATAATCCGTCTAACTACAGACCAATAGCCATAAAACTGTCAAACTGTCATACCTACTATATAAAATGTTTGAAAATAGAAAGGCAAATCGGATTTATAATTTCTTAGAAAAGTATGACATTCCTAAAAATGGACAATATGGTTTTTGGAAAAACCGGTCAACCACAATAGTAGTCTACAGGTATTTATTTATTAATAGGAAATACCCTATAGGGATATTTTTGGAATGACAAACTATGAAGTAGTGGTATCTATCTTCTTTTATACCTACTTATTTATAACTAGCGGCCCGCCCCGGCTTCGCACGGGTATTAAACAAAAATTTCATAAATTATACACACTAAAACGATGGGTTTCACAGTTTTCATACGGATCTTTACTTTTTTTAACAGCATAGCATTGGGGTTTTTGACATTGACTCAACATTCCAAAACTGACACTGGCCGTAGAGAAAAAGCAAGCACCGTGCGCTATACAACCTCTTTTTCTATTCTGACGCGCCATAATAGAAAAAGAGGTTGAATATACAGCCCACGGTTCAATTATTGAATTTTTCATGCGGATCCCCTAACTTTTTTGAAAATATTATATAGCCTATGTTCATCACGGAAAATTAAGGATTCTAATGGTGAAAGAATTTTTTAACTCGGTCCCGTAGTTTCGGAGCCTATTCAATTCAAACAAACAAACAAACAAACATACAAACAATCAAATCTTTCCTCTTTATAATATTAGTATAGATAAACTGTCCAATTCTGTCCATTGAAGATACATTATATTGGAAATGTTTTTGGAGGGCACTCTGTTATCGATACTGAAGCCAAAAATGTATCTTTTTTTACATTTATGTCTGTCTTTTTCTTAAACGCGCGTCACGCTGAAAATACTGAATGATTTGGAATGAAACTTGTGTTCATACTACGGGGCACGGGGTAGGAGATAGGATACATTTTATCCCGGAATTCAGTTTGGCTTCCCTGGGAGAGGATGTGCTAGTAAAATTCCTTGACCCTACATAAATAAACAATAGTAAATAATGCTGGACAATCCACGCAGCATCATCTAGCCCCAAGCTAAGTACTCGATACGATCACTGATATACATAATACAGTATTATTTTATTGCACAATATAGATATTTTTAGAATTTCTGCATAAATCATTTACTTTATGAAACTTAAAGAATAACCTGAAATACCACAACTACACACAATCTACATCTACTATCGCACTACAGTGTGTAGTATTAGCATGCGGGTATTTACATTTTAAATGTATTGCTATTAAAGCTTTGTTAATTTTTTTATATTATTTCAAAACGTTTATATTTTCAGAAATGTGTATTAAATGGTGTCGAAAATGGAATTGTAGAAGACAACGGACGGAACACAGAATGCTATCCCGCGTATCTACGTCATTGTGATTTTTAATCCCATTCTTTATCTCTACAGGACTGACCATTAACAAAACATCGCCATCGCGAACGAAGTTGGGGGTAAAGTTAGTTCTAAAATAATATATTTATAAAAACTTATATAATTCGTTTACTCGAAGCAATATATTATTGACTATAACCGACAAAACAGGAAAAAAATAGAATACCTACTACAATAAACTGGATAGTCAAAGCCAAAGTACTCGTACACCATAGATAGGCAACAATTTGTAATTACCGGAATAAATAAAGAAAAATGTTTTTTGTAATAGATTTAAATTATTTTTATAAGATAAAATGAACTATTCTGGTGACCAATTTGCTAAAGGCGAACTGAAACAATATTAGCCTCAATTCAGACATAGCATTAATTCAACTTGTATTATGTATGTGCTACTAACACTATGAATTTTAAATTGTCCGAAATAAACAAATTTTACTTATTAACCGACGAAACAGAGAATATTTGACAATTCTGGCTTTCAAATTCTATCATATTAGTTCTATTTGCCCGAAACTTATTTCATCAAATTTTTTAATTGTTTAAATAAATATTTTTGTATTCTTTTTCACGGTTTGTTTTTTGAGAATTATGAAATGAGTAACCAAGTAGGTACTCTGAATGTACATTAATGCAGTGAGCAATTGGGTACCTACAACGTTGCATTAGATAACGCGAACGTTAACCTATAGTACTTCACAACAATATGTAATTAACGATGATTACCTGCGCTGCGCAGTAGGTATGCATTCGCTAGATTGTTCTAATGATTGTATCGGGGTTCACCACTAGTTCAAAACATTATAATATAGAATAGGAAATATGTAGGTAGGTTCTTTACAAGATGTCCGGTACAGATCGCATTCAACATGAGACGGCACGACGACGACTTCTCAACACTATCGTCAAACCGAACTCAGGGCTCACTTCCTTTGGTTGAAATTACTTAGTATTTTTTGTCTGAAGCAAGAGGGGGTTCTATATGTATGATAAGATAAATAATATAGGTAGCCGCGCATCACGCCAGAACTACTAAATTCCACTCGATACTACCTATTACTGGCAACATTGTTTTTATAAATAGGTAAGTACATAGATTTGATATGATGATAGTAACCTTATTTGCGGACGATACGCACATTGGTATTAAAGAGGCAAGCATTGATGTAGTAATTGAATTGAAAGAAAGGATTTTGTAATAACTATATTAGAAGAATAGTTTGAATTTAAAACAAATTGAATTATTCTAAACTAGCGGTCCGCCCCGGCTTCGTACGGGTATTTAACAGAAATTAAATTTATCATGCGCATCCCTATTTTTGTTTATATTCTATTCTATACTATGTTCATCGCGGAAAATTAAGGATCTAATGGTGTAATGAAATAGAAGGTGAACTGAACTTAAGTTAGAAGGAAAGTTAGCTAAAAGTTGAATCAGACTTACAATTCAGTAGGTAGGCACGGCACTTACCTATTGTTTTTCAAACAGGGAATTAGGGTTCAATCTGTCTCATCATAACTTAATCATTATCATATGAATCATCCTGTGAAAAATGCTTAATCATTATCACATGAATCACCCTGAGAGAGTGGCACCCCCCAACTATCGACCGGCAGACAAGGCCGGGCCGGAGCCTGGAGTGTCGGAGGGAATCTTAACACAATCAAATGGATATAGGTCGCATCGCAGTGATCTGTGCGGATTGTGCGGAATGCAGCCCGCTCTACGGAATTTCTCATTTCCCGCGAAGAGGCGTGACTCGTGACTCGCCTGTTGAATACTTCTCGAGACTCGATAATCTTTGTGGACTTCTCATTTATTTCTTAGTATCTACAAACTTTTTTTTTCCATATTGGTAAAAGTAGTAGCAGAAAGTATCGTATTATTCGGATTAAATTTGATACCTAATAAAAATGAATTGCTCCTACACTTAGATAAGGTGTTTGAAGAGACTTGGATTACAAATGCAGTCCACAAACTCCGTCATCTTATATGTAGACGTGCATTGGATACCTACGTCGATATTACACAATATCTAGACGTGTTTATTTACTAGTTGCTACTTTCACATTATTGTCTTATTTTATACTGCTGTGGGGAAACGTTGGAGCAACATATATACCTACCTATAATAATAAGGATTATAGGTATTTATGTAGATATATTAGAGAATATCCTGTAATAAACTAAAATAGGTATTACGTACGTGTCAATATATTTGTGAAAACTTGTTGTAAGCCCGTAGAAATATCAATCAGTTCCATAAATTAACGCTAAATAATACGCTAACAATTTAAATACCTACTCGTACTACAAATAAATATAAACTCGCTGCGCAAAAAGGCTTAGGTACTATAAAATATCAGATAAGCTAGCTAAAGGATAACATTTATACGAAACTAGCGGTCCGCCCCGGCTTCGACGGGTATTTAACAAAAATTAAATTTTTCATAAAACCCAATTTTTTAAAAATTATTTTATATCCTATGTTCATAAAGGACAATTAAGGATTCTAATGGTGAAAGAATTTTTAATTTTTCAAGTTGGTCCAGTAGTTTCGGACCCTATTCAATTCAAACAAACAAATCTTTCCTCTTTATAATATTAGTATAAATTAATCCATTATCTGATCTCTATTGATAATTCAATTCTAAATTAAAAAATAAATGTAAAAATATATTTTTAAATAGAAGTATGTAAAGAACTGGTATTTTCAATTTATATACTTAATTACTTAATAAAAAATTGGAAAACATGACTCCCATTATGGCCAGTGTCATTCAGGGCAATATAAGGATTCTTATGATACCCTGTACAACGTAAATTGGTATAAGTTTCTAAAACAGACGGAAATAAAATAGAGAAACTCAACAATAATTAAATAATTAAACCATGCGCTACCATAATCAACTTCTTTTTTTATTATGGCTCTGCTGCTTGCTTTTTCTCTACGGCCAGTGTCAGTTATGGAGTGACAACATGGAGTGATGAGTCAATGTCAAAACCAATGCTGCTAAAAAAGTTAGGGATCTGATAAAAACTGTGAAACCCAACATGTTAGTGTGTGAAACTTTTGTTTAATACCTGTGCTAAGCCGGGGCGGACTGCTTGTATTTACCTAAAGAATTTTTAGCTAGGTAATTATGAAAGCTGTTTTTTAATTATAAATAATAATAATAATAAGAGGGGTATATTATATGCACTGCTCTTAACATGATATTTTCAACATGGTATTCTCCAATGTGAATGTAAGGTATCAGGTAATGGTGGTGTGACAAATTAAGAAAACATAATTGAATGAAGGTTTGAACAGCGGCACTTCGTTTTAAATTGGCAACAAATATTTTTCTACCATTTTTTAATTTTTGGGATGATATTTAGCCTTTAAGGAAGTTAATCTACAATTACCTGTGATTTAATAGGCCTTATTTGACACTTGTCAAAAATCACTATATTAGGTACCTATGCAATTTACTGAAAAACTGATATGAACTCAACTCAACTGATTATACAATTAGGAATAAGACAGCATATTACGTTGCAAAAGTGTAACCTGTCATTTGTCAAACTCAGTTAATAAAATCCACTTCCACAATAAAGTTGAGAGCCCACCTATCCAATTAAGGTAAATGTACATTTTAATATTCAATCTCTAATTCTGAAGCTAATTACTGATTTGTTAGCTTTGCGGGTTCCTTACACAAGAAGATAATGTTTTGCTTTGGTGCATGTTGTACTACTTCTCCTTCTACACCAAGTGTACTGGCTCTACTGAGTATAGCAACAAAATAATACGTACTACACACTGCATCACAAATAATAACAGAACAATTGCTGTTCGGTTGTTTTCTATTCTAGTAGGTACCCTAGTGAGTTTCTAAATCCACTATATAACTAAAAATTTACAAATTATATTCATTTTCAGTTAACAATACAATAGAACAAATGGGTAATAAAACTTCATCCATTATGCTCCAAAGAACTTTAAAATTAGTTAGGTAGGTACCAAAATTTAATTTGAAGCTTAAAAAATACTCGCATATTATTTGTAAGGAGGCTCATAATGTGGGTGAGAGGATCAGATATTTGTTACTATTTTTTTGATACCTACATACTGGTTGGTTTGTAGCTAGAAGATAAATGACTGACCTCTAGTAGGAAGGAGGTAACGTCGTACACGGAGTTGTGTATGATAAGCACGGCGTCATCTCGTGAGTTGCGAGACTTGAGCTCTTCCCGCGAAAATAGTTTTACATCGGCAGCCTTTTGTTCCATCTTTGGAGTAACAGGTTGGCTAGTAGGTCAACAATTTTCTTTCTCTGCTGCCACGCAAAGCTGTACCAATATATATCGGAAAATATTAATCACTTGTTTCGGAGCTGTGATTGCTACGCTGCGGGCAACTGTGGATGCGATTCTGCTGCGAAAAGTACAAAATAGTTAAGTAACTAACAAACACACTAACACTTCCGTGACGTACGACCTCCGCTAGGAGTAATATTATTCTTTGCGTACGACCGAGTCTGGCCCTGACCAAAAATTTTTAGGCACCTACCTATAATTACCTACGTGAGCGTGACTGACTTTTTCAACCACAGTGTTGGTTTGGTTGGCTTGACTTGATCTATAAACTGACCTCTTGACTATTTCTGAACCTGAGTTCTGAACTGACTTGATTGACTGAACTGAATGCAGTGCTGCCAGATCACAAAACCTACTCAGCGCTAGAAGCGGTACAAAAAGCGCTAGATTGACAGAAATTAGCGCATCAAAAAAGCGCTAGATACCGCTAGCGCTAGATTTCTCACTAGATATTCATATATGATTCAAATTAATGAGAAACTTTATATGAATGCCCGAAGTGATCATAAATAAGTACTGTTACTGTATTATTATGTTTGTTACATTTGCTAGGGTACCTAGGTACCTACTCGTTTTCTTGTCTGTTTTGGTGTTATAATGCCAACGCATACAGCGAAACAAGAAACAGTCTACACAAACCAAACTCAAACAATCTCAAAATTACTAAACTAAACTTCAATCATTTCAATTATAGTAAACAAATCTTCTTCTTCTTTTTATCTTTGCCACGAATATGTATAGGTTTTTGGGCTTATGTTTAATATTCAGTTTACAATAATTGATCATCAAATCGTGAGATCACAGAATAGGTAAGTGATGCAGTTAAAATGAAAAGACCCCAAACCGAACGCAAATTTAGTCTGAACTATTAATTAGTAGATTCGAAAAATAGCTGAATCTGAAAAAACGCTAGATTTTCCGCTAGGCGCTAAATTCTGAAATGCGCGCCAAACATTTCAAAAAAGCGCTAGATCTAGCGCCGAAAGCGCTAAAATGGCAGCACTGACTGAATGAAATGCATAGATTAAGGAAGACTTGGCATAAACATCTATACAAACAGTTAGTTATAGAAGTGTGATGTATTTCGACAGCAGAGTTACTGACATATCGGCATCTCTTTTTGACTAATGAAGATAATCATGAGTAAAAAAGGACAACAGCAGTTTGATCATGACTGAAAATGGCAACATTGTCTTGGTGACGTCACTAAATACCTCTTTGCGGCCGGTCTCCATGTTTTGTGAACGTAAACAACAAGTACATCAGTTGTCATCCGGACTTGTTTTTATTCGAAAATGAAGGAAATTTTGAGTTTATAGGCGATAATTATGCTTTTTTATAGTGTGCAAACTTGGAGAATAATGCATTTTATAAGTGTATGTGCAGAGTGTTTGGCTGTCGCATGAAAATCAACAAAAAACATCAAAATATAACGTTGCATGGGAAAGGTACCGAATTCATTCAAAATTTCTTACATTTTCTATTATTTTCAAACATTTAGCTGTTTGTGGGAAAGTTTATAAAGATCCGCTTGCTTTTCTTTATTCATTTAATGTTTTACTATGAATATTATGTGATTTTAGGAGAAAATTATTCGTCATAGTAAATAGAGTTAGGGTTCGGTATTTTCAAAACATCGATTATCGATAACGAATTATTTCATCGACGCAGTACCAATAACACAAAAATAATAATAAATCCTTTACAGCAGCGTCAGCAACTTTGAACCAAGCTAACCAAGATTCAAAGGTGTGGTGCCAGGGACAGAATTTTTGGTTGGGGTGGAGTTTACGGGACGCAGGACTTAGAAAATTTTCGACGAATTTTTTTATGTATATATAACATGTATTTTTTTTTATGGCTACGTAAAGAGGGTCACTAGGGGTGCAACTTTGGTTCAGGTGATCCACCCCAAAGTTCAATGACCTTTGCGCTAGAGGTCAAAGTATGTCGTTCAGTTTCAAGGTGAAAAAGACTTAGAAAAATTTCGAAAGATGTTTTTAGGCATTAATATATAACAAATGTTTTTTTCTTGTGGCATCGTTAAGAGGGTCACTAGGGGTGCAACTTTGGTTCAGCGGTTTGACCCCAAAGTTCAATGACCTCGGTGCTAGAGGTCAAAGTGTGTCGTTAAATATGGATGCAGAAACAATATAAAAACTTTACAGAGCATTCCGGGAAGAGTTGATTAGATTCAATTTGAGTGGCGGATCCGACACAGAGTACCCCGACTCCACGTGGTCTTGTGCGTGGCGCCCCTAGAGTGTATATAATAAGCCGGAGGCGCGAAGGGAGTGCAGCCTCCGCCAGCCGTAACGAGGGACAGGCACAGTGTGCCTGTCCCTTGTTACGCAATGGCGAAGAGGCTGCACTTCCCGCAGAGCAGGAGCTATCGCGATCGCGATGCAATAAAAAAAAAACATGAAGAAATACCCCGACACATAGAATTCAAAAAATACAAAAAGGTCTAACTTTGTGTTTGAAACTGATTTATTTAACTTACCTGTATAGACTCCAGCTTAAACTAACGTTTTTACAATAAAGGTCAGTGACCTTGTGTTCGAAAATGATTGATTCAACTTTCCGGCGTCGACTCCAGCAAAAACCAACGTTTTAACAAAAAAGGTCAGTTTTTGATGGAATGGGCTTGATAGGTCAGTGATTGTCTAAGACTCTTCCACACACGCCATCAAGGTACAAGCTGCAGAAACTGGCAGTCCACACGAAACTTACCTTGGGCCGAGCGCGGCAACCTAAATAATTGTCTTATTGAACTTCTATGAACATATTAGTATTAGTACTGAAGATAGAGGATATTCATTGAATTGAGTGCCAGCCAAAGCTTGGGGAAGTTGCAGTGCTAATATTAACTGAATTGAGCTGTACTGTACGTAGTAAATAGCGTTTTTTATTGAACTTGATGAAATCTATTGTAGTATCACGTTTTTAGACGATAGGACGGAGGGTAATATAATGCGTATGACCCGTTACGGCCGTTACGGTTCACGTAGGTATAGAAACCTAAATAAAACTGAACAGAGCTTAAAGATAGGTACTTATTCTTCTACTTACTCATATTCGAAAATTTAGAATTCAACTCCGTGCAACTCAATTACTTACTTATCGATATTCAATGTTAAAATACGCGCAACTCTACGGCAGGCCGCCATCTTTGTGCCAGACTAACTTTAGGTATGCACGTATTTTTCGTAGGTATTTCAGGTCTATGAAATGAAGCGATGCGAACGCCGAACTGTCACCAGCATGCAACAATGATTCAGTGTTGCCGGCAGTCAGAATGAAAAAGCTCCGAACGGAAAACTTTCATGGACCGACCAAATTGACAAAAAAATCTGTTACTTTAACCCTACAGTAAGGAATATCTCAACAATCTGCAAAAATGAACTTTATCTACCTAAGCATAGAGCCGTGATTTGAACGAAACAGTTTGACGCTTCTTGAAAAGAGTATCAACCTGTCATTGGATATCGCTGTCTCACGTTTTATGTTATGACATGATTTCAGGAGATTTCGTTTTACTATACAAGAATTTGTTATTATAAGGAGGGAAGATTTGATTGTTTGTTTGAATTGAATAGGCTCCGAAACTAGTGAACAAAACCACCATTAGACCATTAGAATTCTACGTTTTTTTTGTTACCATTAGAATTCTACGTTTTCCGTGATGAACATGCCCATGTTCTCGATAGAATATTAAAAAAAAAATAGGGATCCGCATGAAAAATTCAATAAATATACCGTGCGCAATACATTCAACTTCTTTTTATGTTATGGCTCCGCTGCTTGCTTTTTCTCTACGGCCAGTCCCAAGTCCAGTGTCAAACAAACCCCAATGCTGCTAAAAAAGTTAGGGATCCTTATGAAAACTGTGAAACATAACGCGTTAGTGTGTAAAATATATCTGAAGTTTTGATCTAAGATCCGTGCGAAGGCACCTTAAAAAAGGAAGGACCTCTTGTTTATTAATAAAAATAATATTTACACATCATTTAAATAAAACACGGACATATAATATACGTACATAAGAATTGATTTGTTGGAGGAGGGGCTTCTTTTACATCTCGGGTGATTCGAGGAATTCACCCATGCTGTAGAAAACCCTCTCCAACAACCATGTCTTTAAACGACCCTTATAATATACCGTTTACACGCTCGTGAATGTGAATATGCACGTTGAATGTCGAGTTGAACGCGCGCATGTGAACATAGCATTAAACAGCATTAAACGCTGCGATGGGAAATGTTGATGTCAGCATTTGATAAAAGAAGAGTTTTTGGCAAGGAGTTAAAATGGTATGGTGATAATGCTGGCTTTTCGAATCTTCGAATGTTATGTTAACATTGTTAACTGTCATACACGAAGGAGTTTAAATTATTTTTTCGTCTGTTCGTGTCTATTAACATTGTAATATAATTAAATAATGTAACTATAGTTTGATTTATAATATAATAGAGGATTTTTGAAGACGTAGCTTAGTGTCAATACTGCATAGAATATTAAGTTTACAATAATTTATGTTGTTTTTGAGCTAATAAGTATAAATAAATGAGAAAGATTGGATTTATATCATAATTTTTTATCACACACTGTTGAAATTTAAATTATTTGACGCACTTGATATCATCAGTTTACTACGCTGTCGGACCTTAGGCAGAGATTTATAACATAACCACTGGCCACCGACGACTAAAATGCTAAAATGACTTAAAACGTGAGACGTGAGCGGCAGCCGGCAATATCCAATGACAGATTGATGCTCTTTTCAAGAAGCGTCATACTGTTTCGTTCAAATCACGGCTCTATGCTTATGTATATAAAGTTCGTTCTTGCAGATTGTTGAGATATTTCTTACTGTTAATTGTATCAGATATTAATGCAGTTTTGACGTGATCCGATATTATGCTTTTACAAAACAAAAGATTATTTTGCCGGATGTAAACCATCACATATTTCTACATCCTACGTATCGTCACATAATTATAAGTTCAGTTGATGATCAGATATTTTTGCAGCGCTGCCCATAGTCATATATTTATGCTGGTGACTGTACTAAACATGTGCTAAATTTTTACTACACTATGAATAATACTGTCTTATCCAAAGTGACAACCTAGGTACCATCCGCGATTAAGGTGTTAACTTCGATAACAAACTCTTATTTTTGATCATCACATCGACCATTATTGTCAAGAAAGCATCGAAATCGTTAGGTTAGGTTAGACCTCTAAGATATAAGATATAAGATTCTGTGCGTATTTACGCAGTCATCTGGAGTATGCCTCACATCTATAATTGACATCTATAATTCCAGAATAGAAGGTATTCAAAAATGTTTCTTACGCTATTAGCAGTTAAGAGCAAAGATTTATCTCTCAGATTATACTGAACGCTGTCAGGAAATCCACTTTCAACCCCTTATTGAACGAAGGAATATTGCAGACTTACACTATCCCAAGAATATAGCAAACGGAACCGTGGACTGTCCAAAGCTAAGAGCTCATAGGTTAGCGCACCAGCACATGCACACTTCGTAGGCCTAATCTCCTGAATGAGCCATTGGTGAGAACAAATTACAGTCAGAACTCTTTCATCTGGGCATGCAAGTCTTTCAATATTTTGGCAATACTTGTACATAATGATAACTATAGGAAGAACAAGGTTTATTTAATATTTATTTAATACCTCAATCAAGCGTCTGAAACGCTTGTTGAGTACGTTGAGAACGTAGCTTATTGATTATTATGGGTTAAGTAGGTACTAATGTAACGTTGTATATTATTTGTATTTTACCAAATGTGCATTCCCTTTCTTCAACTGTAAATTATTTTTCATCTTGTTACTTTTTTTTCTCTGTGGAAACTTATAATTAGCCGTAAGTTACACATCGTTTTTGTTTATATATTTACCTAGCTGTTGTTTTTCCAAAAAATGTACAGATAAAAAAATAATAATATAAAAACCATAAAAACAACATAAAATAGCGAGTGCAAAAAAAAAACATCCATCATCAGGGCTGCGTTCAGAACCTACGCTCGAGCGCGCTCGGAGTGCAACTAGGTCGTTCATGACCTCAGGAAAAACGCTCTAGCGTTCACAACCTGCGACGGTTTCAACTTTTTACCGGTGTAATCTCAGACTAAGGAATAAAATAGACTTGATCTACCTACGAAAAAAACGTGCATACCTAAAGTTAGACTGGCACAAAGATGGCGGCCTGCCGTAGAGTTGCGCGTATTTTAACATTGAATATCGATAAGTAATTGAGTTGCACGGAGTTGAATTCTAAATTTTCAAATATGAGTAGGTAGAAGAATAAGTACCTTTAAGCTCTGTTCGGTTTCAATACCCACGTGGTCCGTAACGGGTAGACGTGTGCGCCGCGCCGACCCGCCGCCGCCGCCGGCAAATTTTTCACGCCGCCGCCGCCGATCAGCCAATCGGCGTGAATTCGGCGTGACACGTTACCTTTTAGACGCTTTGAAAACCTCGTCATTTTATTGATTATTATTACCAGGGATCGGAATAGGTAAAGTTTATAAGTACCAAATGACGTCATATACGCTAGTACGATAGCTTAGGTTTAGGTACAAGTACTCCTATTTCTGTATATGGACTCAGTTTTGGTCCATTATGCGTGGTGTGAGTGCTAGCAGAGCCAGCCTAACTTCGTCTTTAAGCGCAGAATCTTCCTGGGATCTTCACAGGCTTCGCGGAGTGACCTCGGCAAGTTGAGCATTTCTGTTCGTGTTGCTGCTACTCCCTCGCATTCCTGGACAACGTGGGCAGCTGATTCGTCGCCACTGAGGCATCCTCTGGAGAGAGGACTGTCTGTCGCTGCGATGGTGAATAGGTGTTTGTTCAGTAAGCAATTCCCTGTTAGTGTTCCTACCAGAATACGCAGGTTGATTAAGGTTCAATAAACGTATAGTTAGATTCTTTGATATTGATGTCAGCGCCTCTCTAGTTTGACTTGCGTGGGCGTGTCCATCGTTCATTATGCATCATTCTAGTTTTGAGCCTAATCCATGTTTGGAGTAATGAAAATGGCAAGGGGAGGAAAGGCAGTGGATCTTCTGTGGTAGTTTCCGATCCTCGCCGTGCCAGTTCATCAGCGGCGTCATTTCCTAGCGATCCGCTATGTCCTTTTATCCATTGAAGGGTAATCTTGTTGTTTGTTTATTTCTTATACCAGATGGCATTCGTACACTAACTTGGAGTTGCAGCTACTCCCCTCCAAGGCTATGAGTATGGCAGCACTATCGGAGAGAATGCGAACACATTGGTCATATTCCTCTCTTTTGTATTGCTGTGGCCGCCTGCGTTATTGCTACACATTCGCATTGAAATATAGAGCTGTGCCTTCCTAGTGTTACTGATATGTTAATGTTTAGGTCCATCCAATGAGTGGACCCCGGCGCCTATGCCTGTGTCCGTTTTAGAGCCATCTGTATAGATCTGACTGACTTTGTGTACCAGATTCATCTTTCTGATGCTCGTATAGTTGTATTTGGTAGTGCTTGTTTAGCATTGGTTTGCTGGGTATTCTATCACATGGAGCAGCTATGAGGGGTTAATAATTTATAGCCCTGTCCAAGATCTGGGCGTGTGGACTGCTTGTGATTGCCCAGAGACCTATGTTTTGTAGTGTTAGGGCTGACCTTGTAGCCTCTTGTTGTATGTAAAGATCTAATGGTGCGAGGTCTAGAATGATATCTAGGGCAGCGCCGGGAATGGTTCTCATGCAGCCTGTTATGGCTGAGCAGGCCATTCTTTGGAACCGCTGTAGTCTCGTTATCACGGCGCTTAACTCCGTTCTTGTCCACCAGACTATCGTTCCGTAGGTTAATGTTGGTCTAATTATAGCAGTGTAGAGCCACATGGTTATTTTTGGTGAGATCCCTGAGGTTTTGCCAAGCATTCTGCTAATGCAGCAGAATGCTGGTAGAGGGTTGACGTCGCACGTTGAAGTTTGTTGTCAAGATGTTTGTTCCACAGCAGTTTGCTATCTAGTATGACTCCTAGGTAGGTACTTGACTTCTGTTTTTAGCTTGATCTCTGTGTTGAATAATTTAGGGAGTTTAATGTTTCCCAGATGTCGCTTGTTTGTGAACATTATTAGTTCCGTTTTGGTTGGATTAACTGAGAGTTCATGGTCGGTACACCATGCTTAGATGGTTTTGAAGGCAAGTTTCATCAGTTCGCGTAGTGTGTTTTCGAAACAGCCGATCGCCAAGATCGCGAGTTCATCCGCATATCCTACTGTGATGTTTTCGAAACAGCCTGTCGCCAAGATCGCACGGTCATCCGCATATCCTATTGTGACCAGTCCGCGTCCGTTGAGGTCGTGGATTAGCTCTTCAACAACTATGTTTCATAAAAGGGACGGTAAGACGCCGCCTTGGGGGCAACCCCTGACAACTATACCTCTGGTGGTTTTATTGATTGTCACTTGTATCGCTCTGTTTTTGAGCATGTTGTTTATACACTGAGCCAAAGTTGGCGCGACACCATATATCTGGTGAGGGCTCTATGTATGTACCTATCCAAAATATGTTCCTTATTTTACATAGGTACCTAATTAAAGTTTGGGGGCCTGAACCTACTGGAGGAACGCTAGATGTTTTAAACTACCTAATTTAGGTATGTTTAACATAAGAAAGCATAATAAATTATAAATTATAACAGTATGTAAGCATTTTTAAATTAATAATAACAGATTCTAAACAAATACTATCACGCCGATTTCACGCCGAAATCACGCCGCCGCCGCCGATTTCAGACCGGCGTCCGCCGCCGACTATTTCAACGTCGGCGCACATGTCTAGTAACGGGTCATTAGCATTACATTACCCTCCGTCCTATCGTCTAAAAACGTAATACTACAATAGATTTCATCAAGTTCAATAAAAAAACGCTAATTACTACGTACAGTACAGCTCAATTCACTTAATATTAACACTGCAACTTCCCCAAGCTTTGGCTGGCACTCAATTCAATGAATATCCTCTATATTCAGTACTAATACTAATATGTTCATATAAGACAATTATTTAGGTTTCCGCGCTCGGCCCAAGGTAAGTTTCGTGTGGACTGCCAGTTTCTGCAGCTTGTACCTTGATGGCGTGTGTGGAAGAGTCGTAGACAATCACTGACCTATTAAGCCCATTCCATCAAAAATTCTGTGCCTGGCACTACACCTTTGAATCTTGGTTAGCTTGGTTCAAAGTTGCTGACGCTGCTGTAAAGGATTTATTTTTATTTTTGTGTTATTGGTACTGCGTCGATGAAATAATTCGTTATCGATAATCGATGTTTTGAAAATACCGAACTCTATTTACTATGACGAATAATTTTCTCCTAAAATCACAATAATATTCATAGTAAAACATTAAATGAATAAAGAAAAGCAAGAGGATCTTTATAAACTTTCCCACAAACAGCAAAATGTTTGAAAATAATAGAAAATGTAAGATATTTTGAATGAATTCGGTACCTTTCCCATGCAACGTTATATTTTGATGTTTTTTGTTGATTTTCATGCGACAGTCAAACACTCTGCACATACACTTATAAAATGCATTATTCTCCAAGTTTGCACACTATAAAAAGCATAATTATCGCCTATTAACTGTAAATTTCCTTTATTTTCGAATAAAAACAAGTCCGGATGACAACTGATGTACTTGTTGTTGACGGACACAAAACATGGCGACCGGCCGCAAAGAGGTATTTTGTGACGTCACCAAGACAATGTTGTCATTTTCAGTCATGATCAAACTACTGTTGTCCTTTTTTACTCATGATTATCTTCATTAGTCAAAAAGAGATGCCGATATGTCAGTAACTCTGCTGTCGAAATACATCACACTTCTATAACTAACTGTTTGTATAGATGTTTATGCCAAGTCTATTCTTTATTCCTTAGTCTGAGTTCTGTACCTTCGGATGAGTTAAACACCAAACAACCGCACCCTGAGCCTCTGAAGGCAGCCCAGTGGTCTTCAACATTCGACTCGTTGCTCTACGTCGTCAAATGCAGGTAAGAAACGAACTAGAGTTTTTTTTTCTGGCTACGTCGTGAAAAACTTTTCCCGAGTCACGTGCTGTCGCTTCGAGGGCCTTGTAGGCCTCTCAGAAGCTGTTTTGTTGAGCTTGGATTCTGTTCTGGTTTGTCGCAGAGCACAGAGAATACCATGCTGGCGCTGCGTATGTAAGCCGCGAGCGTATGTAGGTCTTGTAGATCCCTATCTTGGTTTTCAACGGCAGTTTGGATGTCAGAACCGGCCGCAGCGGGGCGGCGCGTGTCTGTCTTAACGCGCGCACCTGTGCGTTCATCGTCAGCGACCTGTCTATGTCGATACCAAGGTGTAGACTGTGGTTTGCTACTCTATGGCTTGGCCTCGTAGCTCCAGTGGTGGTAATACAGTGCGGCGTCGAGTAATAAGAAGAGCTGCTGTTTTCCCTGCATTCACTGCAATACGCCATCTATCTAGCCACGCTGGAAGAAGATTTAACAGTCGCTGCATCTGGCTGGCGGCCGCGACTGGGTTTGGCGAGGAAGAGAAGTATATGCGCTATCGTCTGCGTAGAGTGCTCGTGGTGTGATATCGTCTTCTCCGGGTATATGTTGGTCTTCTAGAGTAGGTATGTCATTTGTGTAGAGAGCATACAGTACTGGTGACAGACAGCTTCCTTGAGGCACTCCTAAAAAAAACATTCGATTATCAGTATCACTCACGTTTATGTCAACTCCTCTCCCTGTCACATAGAGTTATGTCTGTCACTCTGAATTTATGTCTGAAATATTTATCTTTTGTTTGAGGTTGACGGTCCACTTTTTTTTCTCCATCACTATCTTTATTAATTGTATCAGATATTAATGCAGTCTTTACATGATCCGATAATTATGCTTTTACAGTAGACAGATATTTACGCTGCTGATATGTCACCATCACCTTCAATTGATAATCAGATATTTTTGCAGCGCTGCCCAGTCATATATTTATGCTGGTGACTGTACATACGTGTGAATTTTCTCGTAAGCACTGTAAGATATTTGAGCATAAATCACTGAAATTTTGGTTTTTCCATCTGGCAACACTGTTTGTATTTATGTAAAAATGTAGGTATAAGTACCTATCTACCTAATAATAATTAGAAAAAAAATTCTATCGTTGAAGGGTATCTAGCAAAAATATATTTTTTTTCATGCGGATCCTTAACTTTTTTGAAAATATTCTATAGCCATAGGCTCATCAGGAAAAACAAAAAATCAAATCTTTCCTCTTTTTTTTATTAGTATAGACCACAGATTTGTAACGACAAAGATTACAGGAAGGAGTATAGATATAGAAAAGAGGGAAGATTTGATTGTTCGTTTGATGTTTGAATTGAATAGGTTCCAAAAATACTGGGCAGATTTGGAAAAATCTTTGATCATAGACATACCTACAGAATATTTTTGAAAACTTAGGGTTCCGTATGAAAACGTCATGTAAACGAACATGCTAGTGTATAAAAACTTTTGAAATTCCGTTAAATACCCGTGCGAAGCCAGGGCAGACTAGTTTTAATATATTTCCAGGATTATGTGATCCAACCTCCCAATACCTCTGAAAGAAAGTTATAAAATTGGAAAGGTTAACAAGGTTTAGGTTTTTTTAAGGTTAACAAAGAGTTCAAACAAGAATCGAAAATAGAACATAGGTACATCAAATTAAATATCATAAATTATTAAGTTTTTTCTGTATTAATATAGTTTCATAATATATATCATCATCTAATCTAAAAAAATCTATCTTCTAGTACTTTAGACTTTTACATGCGCCTCCACAATCTCTTTCTGCTTATGTGCTCCGTCACAGAAAGGTCTTAGTTTGGTCTGTTTGCAGTTGCATAGCCAATAGTCTTTGGTTTTTTCCACTGTGAATCTAACTGGCCTGAAATAATTTCAATAACTCAAATTATAATTATACATTGCACACCCAGCTGTGAATTACGCAAAAACATCTGTTATTCGACAGCATTACAACATCATGGTAATTGTTAATATTTCATTAATAAAATCAGGTGTTCATCAAAATACATGGATTGATAAAGAAGTTACAAATGATAGATTTCAGTACTCCAATTTATATTCTCCTTCACATAAAATAATATGATAAATTAACTTATTATTTTACATAAAGTTGAAAGCCTTTCAAGAAACAACTTTCTGCTAGCACTCCTGCTGAGTAAAGCAGATATAAGTTATAAGCAAGAATAACAGTTCTCTAAAGCTTTTAAGGTCCATTAATTATTTCTTAGATAATTGTTGTGCATCACCTTTGTGGCACCTTCAAGTATATGTCTTTATGAGTGCCATCACACAGCGGCTGTGACTTGGACCGCCCACAGAGGCACCAGTGATATGTTTTCCCAGCCTCAAGTGTGATCTTGAATGGTTTTTTGTCATAAATAATGCCATTACTCTTTTGATGTGAAGCTGCATATACATTCTCTAAAGGATTTTTCGGGATTTCCGGTTTTGGAGGTTTAGTTACATAATGTACCTGCAATGAAGTATCACAATGGGTCAGCAGCAGACAACATAACCCTCAAAAGCCTGAACATAGTAGGAAACTCACAATATTAATATAAGAAACTTTGTTTAGATATAAGCTTCTGAAGGCTAACATGTTTTGTATAATATCAATAATTTTTATTATAACTTATTTGCTTTCTCTCTCCTCCCTGTTAGTGTTTAGTGTTTATCAACAATTCAAAAGTTATTTTTAGCAAAATCTCATGAAATATATTTTACAGTAGAGACGGCCTATGCCTATGCTGCTATAGCGTAGCTTAGCGTAGGTAGCTATTTGACCGAACGAAACGAAAGAGCGCAAAATGGCAAAAGGCATAGATTAAGGATTCTTTTTTATTTTTTAGGGTTTTGACATCGCTGCATCGGTTTCAAAACCCTCATGGGAACGCTTTGTGTCTACTTTTGTGTTTTGAATCCCAGTAACTACTGCAGCTATTGACTTGAAATTTTAAAATATATAGACGCAGATGGTGTTTTGGGTAGCCTGGTGAAATTATAGTCGTTGGAAAGGGTTCTGTTACCATAGAGATATAGACCCCTTCTGTCTTTGATTCTGTCAAAATGACACTGACAACTGAAGTGGAGCCTCCCCGTATCTGGCAATCATGATAGAGCGACAGAATAAAAATATGGCGCTCGAGGCATGACACCGGGTCTTGGGAAGAAACCACAATTTTACAGTTGTTATAATGAGTTTTGGTTTATACTCCCTCTAATCTGGGCCAGCTAGTACCGGCGAGCCTAAATCAGGTCGTGGGATGTAACCCATGCCTTCACGCCCATGGTTTTCCAAAAAGAGTATTCTTGGAAAAGGAAAAGGTTTCACATCAAAATGGCGTCCAATGGCTAGCTAATCGGAAATGAACCGGGACGCAGCAAAAAGGATAATTCTGTGCCGTTAAACGTACAGGAAATATCAAGATTCCTAGTATCCTGTGGTAATAGCAAGCGCTATGGATTTTCAGTTCTGCAAGGGTTTGTATGTGATGGTGGTAAGGTCTGATCGTTCCACATTAAAATTATTGGTTTTGTTAACGCTCAATTGATTTGTACATACCAAGGTACTAAAGGTAGCATGTTAACTTTGCAAGCAGTTCAAGTTAATTAATTTGATGCGACCATACCTACATTTAATTAACCCAAACTGAAGAAAAATCTTAGGAAGAAACTAAACTTTCTTGGTTCAACAAAGTCACAAGTAGGTGATTGATCAAATCTGTTCAATGTGACCCTATGAGTCATAGCTGGTGATAATGTGTCCCAAAGTGTGAACGATGATGTACTGAGGTGGGAGAGGGCACCTATGTTGCATCTTTCTGCTGTGATTTATTGTTTTCAGATTTCTGTCAAAATGGAGAATGCCATACAGTGTGATGAAGCTACATTCAGCATGGAGGTGGTACAGGGTAACAAGGACATCCATGTTGCAATACAAAATGGAGCCTGATGATGGGATGTCATAAAAAAACAACTTTACATGGTCGGTAAGAGAATGAATGAAGTGCCTGTTGATTAAGATAGGCCACATCAACCAACATTGTTGGTTTGGGATTCGAAGTAAGTGTTTATTTTTATAAAGAAAAAAGAGAATGAAACAATAAAATAATTTTTCTGTTGATTATGAAATACCCAACACTTTGTATTAAGTTGCTGTTCTACTGTGTTAGGTACCTTCATGTATCTGTTCAGTTAGGTACTCATTCAGAATTGTGTAATGTTATGTTGCACATGTTACTAAAATAAATAAGAAAATTACAGACTTGATATTGATGTTGAGGAGTGAAGTAAGTATAAACAAAAATACCTTCTTTCTAATACCTAACAGTATAGCTACCCGCAAACACAGATTATCATGCTGTGTGATTTATTATGTTATTGTTTACTTTCTACTATAGCTTTAGATGTGTTTTGTTGTTTACTCTGGACTTTCTTGTGTTGTATTCTACTATAGCTTATGATGTGTTTTGTTGTTTTCTCTTGTTCACATGGTTGGTTTCATTCTGTTTCTATACAGTCGGGGTTGTTTTTGGTTTTTCCTCGGTTTCTTGGACTTAGTGGGCTGTACACGGTGGTACAAATGGGCATATTGAGTATGGTGTCTCAATATAAGTGGGTTGTACACGGTGGTACAAATGGGCATATTGAGTATGGTGTCTCAATATTAGTGGGTTGTACACGGTGGTACAAATGGGCATATTGAGTATGGTGTCTCAATATTAGTGGGTTGTACATGGTGGTACAGTGTTGCATGGCAGAACTGATGTGTGCATCGTTCAATTTTGTGTTGTGTCTAAACAGTGATCAGATGTTGTTTGTTTATGGAGATAGTTCCATCTTGTGAGTCTAGTCTGATTAATTCAGTGTTGGCTTATGGATAACTGATGTGTTTTTGTTTCGGGTCCTCTCATCTCTCTGGTAGTACCACCGCGGATCTCATCTGTGGTCGGTAACTATCACTGGTTGTTTCCTAGTTGTCTGCACATGAGTGGGGCCTATACTAGGGCCGTTCTCACGAAATGGAGCGTTGTGGATGGCAAAGAAGTTGAGTGTGGTTATTGTATGTTGATGTTTTAACCTTCAACGTATCGCGGGCTGAAGCTAGCAATGTTCTTAGTTTGTGGATGGAGGTGTCTGTGCTTGCGGTAAGTAACGTGCGTGCGGCGGGGCCAACTTGTGTCTGACTGATCCGTGCGTTGATCTCGGAAGGTTTATTGTCAGGTTGGACGAGCGATTTTGTGTAATTTTGGGTCTTTGTGCATTTCAGCACTGTCTGTGGTGATTGCGAGGAGCGTGGATGCTCCAAGGTGGGTGAGTATCATCGAGTCAATTGCGATCCCAAATCATATGTTATGTAAGCTAGCTAGCGAGATTTTTGTTGGCTATTTCTCCGGGCTGAGAGTGGCTGTTCATCGGGCTGGCATGGCGGAGGCTATTTCTCCGACAAGACGGTGTGGATCTGTCTTAATTTTGTGTAAGTGGCTAAGTATCAAGGTGGTCAACAACTTAGTTATTCTAGGTACCTACCATATATGTGGTCGTGGTGGCTAAGACTAGCGTCCGCGGACGGCCGCATGTCAGGTAGGCCGTATAGACGCAGATGGTGTTTTGGGTAGCCTGGTGAAATTATAGTCGTTGGAAAGGGTTCTGTTACCATAGAGATATAGACCCCTTCTGTCTTTGATTCTGTCAAAATGACACTGACAACTGAAGTGGAGCCTCCCCGTATCTGGCAATCATGATAGAGCGACAGAATAAAAATATGGCGCTCGAGGCATGACACCGGGTCTTGGGAAGAAACCACAATTTTACAGTTGTTATAATGAGTTTTGGTTTATACTCCCTCTAATCTGGGCCAGCCTTTGAGTATCTAGAACGGGAGTTGCCAAGCGCTTCTGTCAGTACTAAAATCTTTCTGTCAGATTTCGAGGGGGGCGAGGTAATACGGTACAGCACACGTTTACATAATCACGCACACTAATGCAGAAAAATAAAGCGTCCATATAAACGCACACTAAAGTAAAAGCTGAACACAAACAAAAGAACACGCACACAAATATAGAATTAGTGTTGTTACACTATTGTTTAGTTACACACTAACACAAAAAAGTAGTGCTGGATGTAAAAAGACCGAAAATATAATGATTTCGAATGAATTAAATCAGGGTTGTTAAAATTATACTATGCTTTTTTTGATAAAGGTATTGTTTCTTACTGAGGGATTTTAGACATGCATTTTAATATAGAAAAAAAATTGTTCCGAATGAGAGAAATGCGAAAAGTTGGTTTTCCTTTCATTTGACATTAACTAAGAACCATAATTTGTAATTGACGCCCCGTCTATTTGGGACTATTATTTTTTTTATTTCTGCAAATCGAAAAGTTTTCACTATCTATATCTATATGTTTTCATAAAGAGCAGGAGAAGAAAAGCGGCAGTTAGAAAGAGAGAAAGAAAGACAGAAAATATATTTATTGTGATAGGTACAGGCAGGGTACAGGGATAACAAAATTTTATCTATATTAACATTATGTAGATCGGGCCGCCCCGCCGCCGTGTTTCATGTCATGATCAGTGCGGTGTTCCTGTGCTACCTATAAAAAAGGTATTTTTATATTATAATTATTAATAAATTGATGGAGAAAATTCCTACTAAAAGAAAAAACACGAGCTGTCTATCATCACTTCGCTTGTGTCTTTCTGTATCGAGGTTGTTTTGTAATTCCTTTTTTTTTATAAATAAATCTGCTTCTGACTTATAATAATATTATATTATTTATACTATATTATTATATATCATTATTTGTGTTATTTTATTTGTTGTTTCTTATAAATCTATATAACATTTAAAATGGAATAATTTATTGTAAATGACAATGTGACGTACACATTTTTTCCATAAAAAATGGATTCTGGTATCTGTATACTTTTGCATAACCAATCAATAGATTTTTTGTTACAAAAAACATCGCATTTTACACAAATTTTTCGTTCATTCCATCATTCATTTAATCAATTTCACTCAACTTGTCCCCGCACTACGCCTTCTACCAAGGAATAAAAATGTCGCAACTGATATTCTATTAAAATCGAAATTATACAATATAACAAAAACAATTCAGAGAAATATCACTTACTTGTGATAGGAAACACTATGTACCCTTAAGTTGGATGTCTCCAATTGCCTTTTATACCCATAAACCGCACAATTCACCATTTTTGGTGAGCACTACCTCGCGATACGAAACGATAGCAAATGGCCGCGAAGTAGTACTGGGCGTTTTTTTATAAAACAGTTTCATGAAACACTTTGTCTATGTGAAACGACAAAACGCTTTCTCGTTCAATCATAAAACACTTACTAAAAAAACTGTCAAACGTCACGAATCTAATGCTGACTGAAACCAGTCTGTCAAACGAACAAAACTAAGGTTCGCTAGAACGCTTTTTGAACGAACGAAATGATTGGAAGGAACGGCGCGCCAAAACAGTTTCAAATCTGTCTGACAGGTGCGAACAATAATGAACTATAATCCTTTAACGATAAAATATAAAATAAAAAGAGTTTGTCCCTGCTTCTCGAAAACGTTTTTATACAAGGCAGGCAGGAACAGGCAAAACTGATCCTTATTTTATAGAGCATAAAATTTTGTTTGCTGTGGGATTACAGAAAAACGTGTTTTTGAAGAAACCCATGTCGTTTTTGGATAGAATAGGAACAGGCAAAACAGATCCTTATTTTATAGAGCGTAAAATTTTGTTTGCTTTGGGATTACAGAAAAACGTGTTTTTGAAGAAACCCGTTGCGAAGTGGGCCTACGTAGGTATGTCGTTTTTGGATAGAATAGTGAACTCTATTGCGATATAGATAAGATACAAAACGACCAAATTAAAAAAAAAACTTTAGGAGTGAAATTCGAGTGGAGTTCAAAGGTAAAGTTTGTTTTGTTTTGTTTTGTAATAATAATAACACGTGCGTGCGTCATGTGTGTATTGTGCATTGCTTTCGCTCATTGCAATTATTCGGTGTTTTTGGAATAATTAGGTACTTCGGATCGATTTGATAGTAATTATTCTGTGACTTCAAGTGTAAATTAATTGTTAAGTGACGATTACTGTTGAACAAAAAAGTGTTTTAAAAAAAACTGTTTCATGCAACTATTTTTAGTCTTAAAATAAGCGTCTCGTTTCGTTTGACGGAAAATGGAAAACTTCCCAGTACTACCGCGAAGTTACGAGTGAAGTAGTTTTATTATTCGTCTATGGTCAGTAAAGTCTTGTGACCAACAGAGGGGTATCCTGACCTTGCCAACTCCCGTTCTAGATACTCAAAGGGGCCAGCTAGTACCGGCGAGCCTAAAAATATAATAACACATTTTGTGCGTATGTAGCTATTTGACCGAAACGAAAGAGCGCAAAATGGCAAAAGGATTCTTTTTTCTTTTTTAAGGTAATTTTGATAAATTTTATACTTTTTGATATATTTTGAATAACGTCGAAAAATTTAGACCCCCCCCCCCCACCCTCAAAATTCCTATTATATCCATTAAAATTTCTATAGGTTTTATACTTCGAACTATTTCGAAATAGGTCGAATACCATCCCCCCCCCCTATCTCCGAAGATTTCAGAGTGATCTATGTAAAATGTTTTCATACAATGGGGGCATATTTCATTGAGAGCAATTATCAAATTAAAAGTACCTATGGATTTGGATGGATTTGGTTTTTTAATGACATTATTTTTCCTTTTGGTGCTTCGACCCATTGATCTCTGAGGTATTTGGATAGGACATTCTATGGAATTTGCGTAGGTACGTAGGTATAACTTAAAACAACTTGACGTCTCAGACGAAGGAATAGAATTTATTGTTTCATCTGAGCTTGACTCCGGTCCGCCGGGGGGCGGGGGGGCCCGTGTTGCTCTATGGAGCTTGACGTCATTACATTAAATGTCGGCTTCAATAGTGATGTACCATCTTGATCGACTTGCGTGAATCATCGATAAATTATAGATGCTGGTGGATAAAATGAATGGTGCTCAGAACCTCGCTCCTCAATACGTCGAGTGTGAAAACACCGCGCTAGTTTACGCCACGCGAGAGTAAAGTGAGCGATTTTGATTCGAGCTAGACATAACCGCGTGCTCACCGAAGTGAGGATTGGAACGGTGTGCTATTTGAAGTCGACTCTGAGAACGTCGCGCCAGTTGAAAGCGCCTGCAGTTGCTGCGACACTGAGTGAGATATTCACTAGGTATTTTGCCCACAACTTTGTCAGTTTTGGTCGTAGAACAAAATTTTTTACACTTTATGTCATAGTTTTTCAAGGTCTATAAAACTGCATTCTTCAAAAAACTGTACGGGTCCTCATTAATTGATTCATCGTCATCATCCGCCTGTCAGTCCATTGCTGGACATAGGATATGGATCAAGAACTACGTAGGGTGATGGAACCAGTAAGTGACACCTTAAGGCATTTGTGTAATTTGATTTCTTATAACTTTCTTTAAAACAAAGATATTAAAACAGTTTGTAGTTTAAACTACAGGTATTATTATTGGGAACGGCTGTCGTAAGTTTTTCAGAAAAGCTACATGATGGACATTACAAGTTTAAAACCAAAATTACTCAAAATCTCCAATAATGAACACGAAAAATCCAGTAATGAACCCACAATAAATAACACTCCCCAATTATGAACATCCAGTATTTGACACTTACCCAGTAAAAAACACCTAGTAATCGACACAAATCCCATCAGAATATAAGCACTATAGAATTAAATAAACAAGAAATAAGTATGATTTATGTATACTTGCGTAATGTCAAGCCCATAATAGCCTTTTATAAATTAAAAAATATCACAAAAACAACTTTATAATAAATTCAGCCTCAACCATCACTGGAAAATCTTGACTGATAGTGATATCAGTCAGGAGATCTTGTAGCTATTATTATTAGTTTAAAGTAGGTACTTAACTACATATTTGAATAGAAATAATTAATAAGTATCAAAATAAAAAATCAGCAGAGCAAAGCTCAAAGCTCAAACATCATAAAAATGTCTACATTTACTATAGCAATTCTAAACTCTAGGCTTATTTTATTATTCGTAAATAATGGGTAAATTTTTATCCATTTCTTTTAATTTGAATAAGCTTCTTTTAAAACAAATAGGCTCGGTTATCTTTCAAAATACATACATTTTCATATTTTATAACTAGAATCAGGTCATTTAAAGGATTTTCCCACAGAAAACATCATTGTGCTCACTTCTTATTGGTTTTTTTCAAGTCTCATTCTGGCTCTTTCAGCTTTTTCTTTCATTGTTTCCTCCATGTACAGCTCGTATATTATTTTATAAGAGCTATTTAGAACAAAATCTGTGAAAACCAGTTAATGACACTTTTTTGTACCCAATGATCGACACATTGTTCTTTACTGGTATTCGTGTTTCAATCGGTGTATTTCAAATATATACTTAACCAGCAAAATAATTAGAGCTAAGTTTGCTTAGCAAACCAAAAAGTCAACAAAACTATAAGTATGGACAGTTGTCGATTTGTGGAGTAAGTCACTTTCTCAGTACCAGTAATGAACAACTGTAATAAATTAAACAAATTGATGACCCGATGCAAGACCGATTATAAAATTACTTTACAAATTCATTTAACTTTACAAAAAATCAAACATAATACAATAATATTTACTAATGACGAAATCATAAGCAAAAATGTGTACTCACATTCTTAAGGATTCAGTTAAAAAACAGCGTTTTTTTCTGTTAACGACTCGGGTTGTCACGTTCCATCCTCCATGGTCTTGTAATGAAATGTCAGATTCTCGTGACGTATTAAAAAATGTCAGTCGAGAGTGAGTTGACCATGGTTTAGTATCACCATGTGGTAAATTAAATTCTGAGGCTTACTATAGATGATCGAAAAAAAAGTGTCGACCACTGGCGCTTGTCGATTACTGGTTCCATCACCCTACCTACTGGGAAGCTCAACTGATCTATATAAATAATGCTGGATAATCCATTTAGAATTATCTGCCCAAAGCTAAGCATAACTAATATACCAACATAATCGTAATCAATTAAATTATTCTTTGAAAAATTCCATTTCGTCATTGAGCGCCATAGCGCCCTGTCTTCAGTTTGACACATCCAACAATAACATGTATGTCTGCAGTAGGGATGTTACGGAGGTGGTTTAACGGAACCGAAGTCGGAGTCGGAATTTTAAATTCTGGTTTGTCGGAGTCGGAGTCGGAGTCGGAGGCGGAGGCGGAGGCGGAGGCGGAGGCGGAGTCGAAGGTGGTGGCAGAAAAGAGATTAAGAGCCGAGTGTGACGACCACTGTGGCGCGTTGGACGAAGGTCCGCCTGCGACGAAGGAGGTTGCAGGTTCGATTCCCGCCTCGGGACAAATATTTGTACGATCTGCAGATATTTGTTCAGGGGTTCTGGCTGTTATCTATGTATAATAAAAAATATCTATCTATTTAATAATATTGTATTATGTATATCAGTCATCTAGTACCCATAACACAGGCTCTGCTTAGCTTGGGGCTAGATGATGCTGTGTGGATTGTCCAGCGTTATTGATTTATTTATTTTATTTATTTAGTTTTAAGGGGAGGCTTAATCAAATATTATAGTACAATACAAATACAAACATTATTTAATCATTCTCTTTAATTTACTTCAAATAAAATTATAAACTTAAATAACAAACTTACTTAGTAAGTATGTTATTTTGTTTTGCTGTGTGGATTGTCGGGCATTATTTATTTATTTATTTAGTCGTTAAAAATGAGCAGTAGTTAGAAAATTAAATCAAATGAATGGACTCTAAGAGTAGCAAATTATATTTAATAAACAAAAGCTTTGCAGCTTTGTCTCCGTCTAATCTATTTCTTAGCGGGTCATAGATTAGGCCAGCCCCACTAAAAAGTTAGTTCTTCGTATTCAGTAGCATGCACTGACTTTAAATGACCCTTTAACGAAGTAGTCGTGCCTCCTTTTCGTGAATATATCTTTTCACTTACTTTGCACTTTGCCGTATCTGCACAAACTTCAACGAAGTAGTTCCAAATCAAAATTGATTTCGGCTTCATTGTCTAAATCAGAATCAAACAGATAACTTTAATTGAAACGCCGCGCAAAACAAAACAAATCATCCATACTGCGTAATAGACATAGACAACTCTAAAGTGAGTGGAGTGAGTAATGGACGAAAAGTACGTGGAGGGGAGTTTCCCGCAAAACATGCATAAACCTGTTTGTGCTGACCGCAGCCGCCGCGCGCCATGGCCCGCTATCCACTATGCTTCGATCTCCGATTTAAACCTCCGATTGAAAGTTTCGGAACAGAAGTCGGAGCCGGAGGTGTAATATCAATCGGAGGTTCCGACATATCGGAGTCGGAGTCGAAGCTTCGTAACATCCCTAGTCTGCAGTCTTTCGCAGGTCGTCATCCCATCTGGCCGGAGGATATCCTACACTACGTTAACCGAGTTTTTGACTCCACTCAGGAACACTTTTACCCCAGCGATTGTCGCAGTATGGCTGGACGGCCCACTCCCACATCAGCTTGCTAATTCTTATAGCTATGTCAATGACTTTGTTTCTATCGATCAAATCTACTACACTACTCGAAACAATCTCAGACTAAGGCCCGATACTATCGCTCAAGAAGTACCTACCAGCATAGCCAACAGGCTAAAGATAGATAAGCTTCTGAGATGCCTACAAGGTCCTCGAAGCGACAGCAATTTGTGACTCTGAAAAGTTTTTCTCGCCGCTGAAGCCAGAAAAAAAACTCTAGTTTGTTTCTTACCCACATTTGTCAATATAGAGTCGAATACTGAAGACCACTGAAAAAAAAAACAATCAAAACATAATTCTAGAATCACAACAACGATCATCGAAGTTTTCTAATTTTATTTCTCCCATTTAAATTTATTATAATTGCTTTCGTTTACTCAGCTGGCCGGCCGGCTCATATTTAGAATTATCTTAGAATTGAGTAAACAGTACCTTTAACATTAACAATTTTAGGGACTTCGCTGCTGTGTGGACTTGGTGCCGACCAAGATTGTGTCTCAAACACTAATCAAGGCGTAAAAAAGACAGCAATCATCTTAAGCTCGATCATTGATATTGTTCGAGCGCTGTCTGTCAATATTTTGGAGATGTCCAGAATCAGGGGAATTGAAGTAAAAGTTCAAAAAGAAGTTTTACAAACCCGAAAATATGGTCTCAACGAAATCCTCAAGCAGAAACCAGAGGAGAACCTCTCGGATTCCAAAGGTGACGTTGAAAGTAAGTTCTTTATAATATAGACTGTTTGGAAGCTGGATTCAATACTTCGAGGAAAAGCTAATAGCTACCTAGACCATTTAGAATCATATGAACCACAGACATCTTAGACAGCCAGTCTAAGAATATTAGTATAAAAATTGATAGTAACTTATCTGTAATATAATTTGTATTGTTGTATTGATATGAAAATTCTAAGTGCTGACTGGCTCATTTATCTGTGTACTACAGGAAATGGTTTTAAATAAAGTTCTATTAATAATATAATTATTTACTTCAATAAAATCACAAAATATTCTTAGAATAAGTTTTAATACATCATTATAAATTACATTCGAAAAGAAGATTGAGAGGTACCTCCTTTTAAATATTGGATACCACCCAATAATTTATACTAAATTTTTACATTAGACACAGTATGCGCGAATTATTATTATAATTAGCTAGTCTAGCTTTGGACGAGCATACATTACAGTACTGTGGTCACTGGATACAAAAACTTTGAAAAACACTACAAAAATCATTTTCTGTACTTTTTTTTCGAAGTTTTTGGCTCCAACTAAGGATAATTGAAATTTATTATTTATTAGAATTTTCATACTCCGTGGCTCCATCATTTATTTTGGGAAGTTGATTGTTTTAGTAAATAGTTTTGCTTCGTTTTGCAAAAAATCAAAACAGGTCAATGACAACAGAATACAAAAACGATAGACATTGAAAGAACAGACAGCCACATGACAACAATAAAAGACGAAATAAGTATGTTCTACATGACACATATTGCCATATCAAAGAAGTCAAGTCAAGTCATGTTCTACATGCTTGAAAGAACAAAATTACAGTTTATGAATGGTAAGCTATGGTATTATGAGTTGATTCGTTATGAATCTCACAGATGACGTTGTCGTCGCCGCTACACTCTATGTTCATGACGTTCTCGTACGACACTATCGGTGTTCACCCACACAGTGACAAAAATGGACTAAAATTACCATGTTATATCTAATTAAATCAAGCGTTTTCTTTCATGAAACATAATTTGCCGCAAATAACGACCTATAACAATGCCAACGACAGTTATTTATTTGTAAAATTAAGCTCACATGGCTCATATTTGGAAAAATACAAATCTATGAAAAACGGATGACCTTAACCTTAGGAGGACATTCAATTATTGTAAAAGGCTAAGTACCTTCGTAACATTCCCAAAACTGTCCTGATTGGAAGGTAACTGTACGGTCACACCCCAGGTAATTAGTAAATAAGCTGGATATATCAGAAAGACCAGGAGATACATTTTAACTGATATATTTAATGTTAAACTATAGTTACTTATGAAATGATAGTGAGACGCGTGAGTCGATCACAGCTGATTGCGAACTGAATATTTTTTTTTTTTTTTTTTTATTTTATTTTATTTTTTTTAATTATTTACATTATCATAACAGTACAGAACCAAAGCGATAAAGAAATACACTAAAAACATTACAACTAATTACTTATTCCTATGTGACCTATCCAGAAAATTTATTACCGCATCCCTGAATTTTGGCAAGGACATATAAAATATATCAACATCCTCATCTCCATCTGCACATAAACTATTGATCGTGCGAAGGGCCCGCGTCAACGGGGCTTGGCTCAGGAGGTTAGTCCTTGCTCTCGGAATCGCAAGTAGCCTAGGCCTTCGGCGCGCAATATAATAAAAAGTATTGCTAAAATTGATGACTAGCGCGAGGTTGACATTAATTAGGGCAATGCATGATGTACATACTCCATCGAGTACATACCCAGTAGAGGCGCCATACAAAAACCGCGCATCTCTGTAACCCGTCTGTGGTTTAGCACTTACTTATTTAGAGAAGGAACTTGCTGGTTCAGGCTATCGATATCGATACTTCAGGTCAAGCATGATATCACACAATACCGATTAAGATGTAATGTTTTAGCTTGTGATATTTGAACGATGAGTAGGTTTATTGTTATTATTAGTTATATTTTCTATTTGTAAATTAGGTACTTTTCTGAAATACTTTTTTGTATCTAGGTTTTTTTGATTGTTGTGTGTAGAAGGGTCCCGTAAGAATTTTATTGTACTTTGAGGAACTGTTATTACATCGGATTAAATTTTTTCGAAGATTTCCTACACAACATTATATCGAAAGATATTGGATTCCGACGAACTAAGACACCGTCGTTTCTCGAAATTCTCAAAAAAGGCATTTTATAATAACACCATATATAATACTATTGTACTCATTATTATTATTAGTGAAATATTAATTAAATGAAACAAAGTGGCATTATTAAATTTTAAAACATAAACAAATGAGCATTATTTTATTAAAAATCATTAATCATAAATATGAAACTTGCCAAAACATCGATATAAGAATCAGTTTTACCCCATCCCTTTTTATCAAATGACATTGCTTCGGCCAATGACAACAGTTGACACTTTTTATTATTCTGTGTACTTTTTGGCTGAATATTTTCTTAACAATCATATCTGACATTTCAACTCTACTGGATACGTACTCGATGACATACTCATACAGTAACGTACCGACCACTACTCAAGAATCAATTATTGATCCCAATGGAATGGTGCCTACCACAGTTATTAATATAGTTACACCTTATACTCATCTAAAACAACGTTCCTGACGAAATTTTTTAAAATATAAATATATTGTAGGTAAACACCAAATAATATCAATAACAAAAATTTTACACAACAACCTAAAAGGTTGTGATTTGAATGATCTGATCAATGTTAATTTTGTTCATTCGGATTTAGTCAATCGGAATCAATCTGGATGATATAACTATCTGTAATAATGGTATCTAATGATATTATAATAGTAGTAACTATCTGGCACTAGCTCAATCAATTATTTCAATTGTAAATAGGTACCTATAATTTCCTTCTGTTATTAAATTCGAGCAATTGAAAATTTTCTAAAAAAGAAAGGAAAGTTTTTCGAAAGAGTACCTACCTACATAGATCTCTGAAAAGAACACATTGAAAATGATGGTCAAAAACTAATTTTCGATGTTTGGGAATTGGCTTAATATTATATTTCATTAAATGGGATATCAACGCAACGTTAATTAGGACATTTGAGGTCAGTTATGAAAATTGTCTAGGTTCATTTTGAGATACCTACTTTCAAGGAGTTTAAAATTTGAGTTTTACATTATACCTACCTACCCACTACTTCCTAATCTCCACTTGGTAGTATAGTAGTACTACTTGTTTGTATAGGTACTTACTTCCTTATCGGCAAAAGTTCGAAACGTGTACGATCTCGTATATTAAGGCAAATATAATTAAACTCATGATCGTAAATAGTCACATGTTAAACCTGTGACAATAACGATTCCGTAGATAGGTGTCGGATAGGTGAGGTGAGGTGAGGTGAGGTAATGTTGAATATTGAATTGCAGAGGGCCAGATAGCGGAGCTGGTGTCGAAGCTGCCGGCGCTGGACGGGCTGTTCCAGGTGCACCGCAAGATCGGCGAGGGCACGTTCAGCTCCGTGTACCTGGGCTCGCTGCGCCGGCACGCCGCGCTGCCGCCCGCCGCGCGCCGCTGGTTCGCCATCAAGCACCTCGTGCCCACGCAGCACCCCGCGCGCGTGCACCACGAGCTGCGCTGCCTCATGGACATGGGGTCAGCCGCACACATACACACCCACACACACCATGGCCGTAGGGAGGGGGGGGGGGGGTTCAAACCCCCCCCGAAATCTTGAGGCACCGTTTCAAATCAAACTTTAATAGATAAAATTTTCTCGGATACGTGTCACGTAGCACTTTAAAAGGGTATTCTAAGATTGAATATGTTATTATAGTGTGCATAAGCCCTCGCACTGGTTCTTCCTAAAATCTCAATTTCTTTTTCGTCAAAATTTGTCTTTGAGCGCGTTGCGCGTCGTCGGTGGCGCGCTGGGGCGCACTCGCGCTCCGTGCCATTTGATTCCTATAATGCCTCCGTGGCATTCATTTACGGTTGACTCCGTCTAGGAAGGCAGATCACGAGTCACGGCATTACTTTTCATTTCGTGAATCAATGGGTGGATTAGGTACCTATCTTCTTGTTTTGCTGTAATTGAATTGCTCCCTCCGTTTGCTGTTAAGTCTTTAGTTATAAGTTATAACATATTTTTCTAAGCTTTTTGCTAACGACCGAAAATGTCACGAAAAATTAAGCGGCTCGCTCCGCTCACCGTTCATTCTGTGGTCTTCTAAGCTTTTCAACAGCTTTCAGACTGCAAACTCTACAAAATACTGGCGTAAATTCCTCTCACTGTTGTTTTTATATACTACTTAATTTAATTTTTAATTATTTTTTTATCTTTTTACCATGCTTACTTCTCAAAACTACCACCGCTAAACCTCTAAAATTTTCGGGGTTCGCTAATCATCGGCTCGCTCCGCTCGCCGTTCATTCTTTAGCCTTTTGGTAATTTATACCAGCCTTCCGAAAATATGTCAAAAATTTGGCGGCTCACTCCACTCGCCGTTTATTCTTTAGCCGTTTGGTCATTTGTACTAGCCTTTTGAAAATATTACAAAAATTTGGCGGCTCGCTTTTCTAGACATTCAATTTGTCGTAGGAGCTATTTTTTTTGTTAAGTTTCAAAAAACCAATTTTCCTTAGCTTTCTTTTCTGGTCTATGCTTAGCATGCCACACCAATTTATAAAGAAAATTTGGCTCTCCCCACTCGCTGACATAATAATGTTTTCATTTCTCAATCATTTCCAAAGGCCGCAAACACTAGTATGTGAAGGCTCGTTTCACTCGCTGTTATTTGTTAAACCTAATTCCTTTAAACTTAACTGACTAAACCCGAAATCGTAACGCTCGAAGTTATTAACTTTTTCGCCTTTTTTGTATTTCTAAAATTTTTTGTCTTTGTTGCTCGCGCACCAAAAACTTAAAATTACCAACCATCGCAGTCGTTGAAATATTCGGGGCTCCCAGTCATAATCAATTGTCACACTCTTGCATTCTTTTTTACAAAATATCCGAAAAAGTCTAAAAAAATTCGCGACTCGCTCCGCTCGCCAAATGCTCGACCAAACCCCCCCGAATAGTATTTCTGTCTACGGCCCTGACACACACACACACACTCCGATAACATAACACTTCATTGCGTATTTTATTATAATACCTACTATTAGGTATAGTAGGTACTAAGGCCTACCAACTCTAACAATAAAGGGTGTCTCAGCAAGAACTTGAATTGAACCAGCCATATTCGGTGTTTAGTGACTGCCGTGACTGTCGACGGCAATCGTTACCAGGCCATGTTGACAGACTTTTTTGCCAAAAGTTCGACGAAACTGACTTATATGAGATGTGGTTTCAACAGGAAGGCGCAAGTTTTTAGGTCGTTTTGGAGAGCAAAACTGGCGCCAAGAATTTAACTTGTTTGGACTATTTACTCTGGGGTTTTTTAAAAGTATGTACATCTATGCGAACCACCCTGAGACAACTGAGGAACTTAAGGTAGAACGTTCGCCTTGTTTAGGCATAGCTTCGCCAATAGATGGCGCTGACTTTCAATTTGTGGTTTTTTATTGTTTTCTTATTAAATTATGCATATTATTTAAAAGTGATACATTTGCCGCAAATGGTACGTTGTTTTTCATATACCAATAAATGTTTCAAGCGTTGAAAACATTTATAGAACTTGTATTTGGGAAGAGCGAAATCTCCGGACCAAATTACTCAAACAAGCAAAGATTATAATGTGAACTGTTGGGCACGATACGCCACCTGCCTGTACCTGGGTGCAAATAACTCTATTTTATCTAAGTACATTTTCCTATTTGTTTCTTGTTAGTGAACATATTTTTTGTGCGTTAGCCTGCAAATGCAAAATCTGCCTGTTGTGACGTTGTGATTTATCAAAATTATCCTGATCGCATATTTTATATAAGAATCTGAAGTACCAAGTAAAGTATTGGTATAAATAAATTCATGTTTGTTTAGCAAGTCTTTCTAATTGATTCGATTGTAATAAATCGTTGATGGAATTTCTGCGTACTCAAACGAAGGATCTTGTTTGACCTCGGCCCATATCACACAAAAACAAAGAGAAGTGTCAAAATCAAAATCAAAGTGCTTTATTTCCTTTAGACCTTACAGGACTCTTGGACTGTGTGCTAGTAATTATTATCAAATAAGAAATTAGGTGTCATTGATTTTCTCTACACTTTAATTTCAATGCAATTTTGTTTATTGCGGACTTTTGAGCACAATTATGTACTGGTAAAATACAGGCAGTTAATCCTGGATCTGATAAATAATGATTCATTACAAAACTTCATTCATTCTTCTAATTCAGATCAGAGGTATTGTCGCGCGGCGGGAATTGAACCAACTTGTCTTGATACTATTACAAATAATTGTATCAAGACCAGGCCCGGATTAGCCCCTAGGCCCACAAGGCCCGGGCCTAGGGGCCCGGCAAGCCTAGGGGCCCGGCAAGCCTAGGGGCCCTCATGGCGGAACATTCATACCCCTAAAGTCCCCGAAAAATTACCATTTATTTTTCCAAATAATAAAAGGTAGACAAGAAACGACGTAGGTACTATGTGTTCAGTTTGGCGCTCCGTGCCATGCGATTCCTATTGTGTATCTACATACATTGTATTGTATGTAAGCACGTCGCACTTAAATATTTCTTTAAATTATTCTCTCTTGAAATCTCAAACTTTTTTTCGTCAAAATTCGTCTCAACATTTTATGTAAATGCGCTGGGTGCACGCATCGCATTCATTTACGGCCGATTCCAGCTAGGCAGGCAGATCACGACATTACTTTTAATTTTGTAAATCAATAGACCTAGTTTCTTGTTTTTCCATGATTGAATTGCTCCCTCCGTTTACTGTTATGTCTTTATTTATAACATACTTTTCTAAACTATTTGGTAACGACCGAAAATGTCACAAAAAAATTCGCGGCTCGCTCCGCTCGCCGTTAATTCTCAATTATTCTGAGCTTCTTAACAACCTTGCGAAAATGTCACAATTTCTCAACCATTTTCGGCGGCCTTTACACAACAAAATATCGGCGCTCATTCCGCTCACTGTTTTAATTTTTATTACCTATACTACCACGAGACCATCCGAAAAAGTAATAAAAAAAAAATGCTTTGTCTTTTTACCTTGCTTACTTCACCAAACTCCAAAATTACCACAGCAAAGGCTCTAAAAGTTTCAGGGTTCGCTTATCATAATCTTTTGTCACACTTGATTCTAGTTTACAGAACATCCGAAAAGTCGCTAAAAAAAATTGCGGCTCGCTTCGCTCGCCGTTAATTCTGTAGTCTTTTGGTCATTTTTATCAGCCTGCCGAAAATAAATCAAAAATTTTGCGGTTCGCTTCGCTCGCCATTCTTTCTGTAGTAGGAGTTATTTTGTTAATCTTGTGCTACTTGATCGGCTCGAGGGACGTGGGGGCGCTTGGTGCATAAAGAAATTTTGTCGGGTAGGGGGGCCCTCAAATACCAAGTGCCTAGGGGTCCTGGATCCCTTAATCCGGGCCTGATCAAGACAATAGCGTATCAATTTTTATAATAATTATTATTTTAATAAGAAATACTTAAGTCTTGTTTGTACAATAAACAGTCGTGATTGTAAGGGGAAGCACTCACTACCAAACCGCAAGCAATTTTTATAATAGCTGACATTGGTAATGAGAGCCCTAAATAGTGTTATGTACTTTAATGAAATAAACAACTTTTAATTTTTTATTTTTTTTAACCAGCAACTTACTGTGATGCAGAGTGATGTCAATAAATAAGTATCGTGTTATCTAGTATACCTACCTAGTTTTCGAAAAAACGATTGAGAGGTAATTTTAAATATTGGATACCACCCAATAATTTAGGTAGGTACCTACTTATATAAAATTTTTACATTAGACACAGTATGCGCGAATGATTATTATTATTAGCTAGACTAGCTTTGGACGAGCATACATTACAGTACTGTGGTCACCGGACAAAAAAACTTCGAAAAACACTACAAAAATCATTTTAGTAGGTACTTTTTTTTCGAAGTTTTTGGCTCCAACTAAGGACAATTGAAATTTATTATTTATTAGACTTTTCATCCTCCGTGGCTCCATCGTTTATTTTGGGAAGTTGATTGTTTTAGAAAATAGTTTTGCTTCGTTTTGCAAAAATCAAAACAAGTCAATGACAACAGAATACAAAAACGATAGACATTGAAAGAACAGACAGCCACATGACAACAATAAACTCAACAATAAAAGACGAAATATGCTTGAATGAACAAAATCAAAGTTTATGAATGGTAGGGTATTGAGTTGATTCGTTACGTTTCTCACAGATGACGTTGTCGTCGCCGCTACACTCATAAGTTCATGACGTTCTCGTACGACACTATCGGTGTTCACCCACACAGTGACAAAAATGGGCTAAAATTACCACGTTATTTCTAATTAAATCAAGTGTTTTCTTTAATAAAACATAATTTGCCGCAAATAACGACCTATAACAATGCCAGAAACAGTTATTTATTTGTAAAATTAAGCTCACATGGCTCATATTTGGGAAAATACAAATCTATGAAAAACGGATGACCTTGCAAAATGTAATGCAAAATAATCGTTCAAGTTGGTAGGTATGCATGCAATCGTCAAACGAGCGCATGCATGCAATCGTCAAACGAGCGCATGGCATTCCTACCAACAGACCAACAACGGTAGCCATTGAACCGATGTTTTGTTTCATGTGTAAATGTCATCATCATCAATTGTAGTTTTATTTTTGTAAATGTTAAATAAATTAATTTTTAATATTCAGTTCTTAATGAGACTCCCTCTATAACACTAATTATATACCTACTTATAAATAATAGGTAGGTATTTGTGCTATCACTTCCTTTAAAATATTTGTTTCAGAAGGTGATGATGTGCATGTTTATGCGAGATTAATTCTTTATAAATGGGCAAATATTTTTTTTTTAGTTGTGTTTTCAATCTTTAATATATCCAATATGCAACTGCTGCTACTATTGCTTGACATTAAATTTGAAATAATGAAACATGCGTCCGTAGGAATAAAAAAAAATATAAAATCAATATGAAAATTTTAAATACAAATAATAGGTACCTAAGGAAATTGAAAAAGTATCAAATGAAAGGCATTAGTTTTTACATTCCAAAACACTTCTCATCGTGCAAGTCACACTAGCACTTGACGAATCTCTTAGTAAAAACCGTAAACCATTTTCTAACCAATCATTCATAATTTCAGAGGAAAGCACAATGTGATCGGAGTGGATTTGTGCCTGCGTCATTTGGACACTATTGTTTTCATTATGCCGTACATACCTCATAGAAAATTTTCTGTAAGTACCTAATAATATTTAAAAAGTGTGGTAATAAAAAAAAAACAATGTCAATTTTATTACTACACTTTTTAAAGACTACGCCTTTGGCTGCATGCAAAAAAAATCCGTGGTGTAGTTCAGAGCGACGACCTTGCATGCGCGAAGAGGAGAAATGTTGTAGGCATGACATGTGTGAGGAAGATTACGTGGGAGAGATGGGCGCGCGCGAGGTGCGGGCCTACATGTGTGTGTGTGTGTGTGCAGGAGTACGCGGGAGAGATGGGCGCGCGCGAGGTGCGGTTACAGTATACATATAGACAGTATGGAAACTACCTACCTACAAACGCTCGAAACGGCACACTCACACAAACATGCGCATCTACGAGAGCTCTATGGGTTTTCGCGGTGCTGTCAGTAGCGGTTGTCGGGTCTAGACGAGCGGTCATGCGTAATTTAGTTTTTGAAAAATGCTTCATCATTATTGCGTTGTATACAGCTTTGTGAACTCGGTTTCATCAAAACCGGAGCTTTCACATTTTAAACTTCCTGCTGATTAATATAAGAAAAATGTACTATTATTATTATTATTATTGTTATCGAATAATGAGTCCGTGTAATGTAATTGATCATAATGAATTCTTGAATTTATTTGAAAATCCAGAATGACGGCGGTTTAAAGGTTGTTTAAAGTCGATAGGTAGAATGAGAATATTTTAAACAAAAATTCCTATAGGTAATAAATAAAGAATTCCGACGTGTCGTAGTAGACGCAAGTACTTTTATCTAATCATTTGTAATAAATAAGAATAAACATATTAAGAAATGTTTTTTAATAACTAGGTAGAAATCATACGCATTTTCGGATTTAAACACGGTACGGTTTGCAGCCGCTCACGAGTGTTGCCCGCGCGCCACCTGCGCTGCAGTGTCTGCGCGCGCCGTAAAGTTACAACCCTATTGCTATAATGGAGCGTAGGTATTTATTTCATCAACTAGGCTTAGTTTCGATACTGTCCATATGTGTACTGTGGTGCGGGCCTACATGTGTGTGTGTGTGTGCAGGAGTACGTGGGAGAGATGGGCGCGCGCGAGGTGCGGGCCTACATGTGTGTGTGTGTGCAGGAGTACGTGGGAGAGATGGGCGCGCGCGAGGTGTAGACCTACATGTGTGTGTGTGTGTGCAGGAGTACGTGGGAGAGATGGGCGCGCGCGAGGTGTAGACCTACATGTGTGTGTGTGTGTGCAGGAGTACGTGGGAGAGATGGGCGCGCGCGAGGTGTAGACCTACATGTGTGTGTGTGTGTGTTGCAGGAGTACGTGGGAGAGATGGGCGCGCGCGAGGTGTAGACCTACATGTGTGTGTGTGTGTGCAGGAGTACGTGGGAGAGATGGGCGCGCGCGAGGTGTAGACCTACATGTGTGTGTTGTGTGTGCAGGAGTACGTGGGAGAGATGGGCGCGCGCGAGGTGTAGACCTACATGTGTGTGTGTGTGCAGGAGTACGTGGGAGAGATGGGCGCGCGCGAGGTGTAGACCTACATGTGTGTGTGTGTGTGCAGGAGTACGTGGGAGAGATGGGCGCGCGCGAGGTGCGGACCTACATGTGTGTGTGTGGTGCAGGAGTACGTGGGAGAGATGGGCGCGCGCGAGGTGCGGGCCTACATGTGTGTGTGTGTGCAGGAGTACGTGGGAGAGATGGGCGCGCGCGAGGTGTAGACCTACATGTGTGTGTGTGTGCAGGAGTACGTGGGAGAGATGGGCGCGCGCGAGGTGCGGGCCTACATGTGTGTGTGTGTGCAGGAGTACGTGGGAGAGATGGGCGCGCGCGAGGTGTAGACCTACATGTGTGTGTGTGTGTGTGCAGGAGTACGTGGGAGAGATGGGCGCGCGCGAGGTGCGGGCCTACATGTGTGTGTGTGTGTGTGCAGGAGTACGTGGGAGAGATGGGCGCGCGCGAGGTGCGGGCCTACATGCGCGCTCTGCTGGCGGCGTTGGCGCACGTGCACTCGTTCGGCGTCATCCACCGCGACGTGAAGCCCAGCAACTTCCTCTACGACCGGGAGAACCAACGGTAAGAACCACATTAAAAGGCTACAAAAAGGGAAAAATTACAGGTAGTTACATACACTTTTTTACTATCTAACTAACTTTACCTCTTTTCCCGCCCCCTCGGATACCAATAAAACGACGTAAGTAGTTATTTTAATTATTTAGTCGGTGAACAATGAACGAGAAGTAAAAGGTAGTTATTAGAATATCGTGATGCGATGATTTCAGATACCTGTTGGTAGACTTCGGGCTGGCGCAGCGGCTGTGTGCGGAGTCGCCGCGCGCCCCCCCGGCCGCCCCCGAGCGCCCCGCCGCGCGCAAGCGGCCGCGCGAGGAGGTGCGTGACACTGCTAGCCCGCGCCTCCCTACTGCACTACACGCTTGACCCTCAA